>JANPWX010000609.1:0-79899 GCA_024734555.1 Trochalopteron elliotii | reverse complement strand
TAAAAATGGCTTATGGAGCTAATTCAAGTAAACACATAGCTGTGAATTATAGGCAATAATAAGAAAACAGAGCTGTTAATAATGGACAGCTCATCCATTTTTGAAATTGATGGCTCAGAAATGTAAATAAACACAACAAAAAAGTAAAGAATCTAAAATAAATCCTTACAATTTAGTAAAGACTGACAGGTTTCAACTACATGGGTTTGTTACAAAGCCTTTGAGACTGGAAATGCTTGAATTGGATTTGTGTTTGTTTGATTTTTTAACACAGTACAATTTCAGGGAAATACATGCAATAGACACTGGAATCAAGGCCATTTTGCTGAATTGGATATATTGTCAGTTGCTTCTTAAATCAATCACACTATCCAAATAATAGGATTCTATTTTTGTATAAAAATAGGTTTTCTTTCCAAACATATATTTATAGAAGCCAGTAACTTTTTGCTGAATCAATACATTTTCATTTACATCAATACACTTATTTCTCAACTCCAGATTTTTCAGTCAGAAATACTCGCCCATCCAATGCATATTCCCAGACAACACATATCCATTCAAACTAACCCAATACAGCTGCATCTGCTATTCTGCTATGAATAAATACAATGTTTTTCCACGGAATTGGATTCATACTATTGAAAACAACATATCTGAAGCTATCACACTTTACATTAAATCAGCATGGTGCAACTGCAACCAAGATTTGTCATTTATTTTTCAGCTTCTGCTGGATGCATCCTCACATATTGAATAGGCAGTGGCTTGCTGGTCAAAACTCAGAGCTGGTTGAATATATATATTAGGGTATTTTCCAAGTGGAGCTCAACTGCTTGCACTAGTGATGGAAAACCAGGCCTCATTACTCAAGCAATTTTGCTTTCCTGTAACTTCCAATTCTTAGGACTGACAGGTGAAGAGCACAAGATTCTGGAGACCAACTCAAAATCTCATTACAATCTCTTTCTCTTCTCTACTTGCTAAGTGCAAGTTGCCAGTAGTGAAAAAAGTGACTGGTTTGGGTACAGATCCAGAAAGTTTGAGCAGAGGTAGCTATTATTTCTATTTACACTTTGGATCGCCAGAGAGAAACTTCATTCATGGGAAATTAGGATTTTAATTTTTAATTTTTTTAACTTCAAAGTAAACATGAGGGTGTGAAGAGCTAAGATACCTTGTTGTAGCTGCCTTCCTGCATCAGCACTTTTTATAGTACTCTTTCATGATTCCTACACTGATATTTCATTCTGTCTACCATGAAAACATCTTCTGCTATTCAGTTCTGAAGATGAAAAAAAGGTGAGCACTTTTTCAGACCAAGTCACTTTTCAGTTATCTTTGTTGGTACAACATTTGTGTTTGAGAAGTATTTGACAGTACTGCATATTTTGCCCTTCCCTCTCTCCTACAGAAGTTAAAAAAGCTGACAAAGAAAAAAATACAGTAAAAAAATTGCTTGCCTATGAATTCTGTTTCCAATTAACAAATAATTAGGATGACTCTTTTAAGCGCATGTAGTATAATTAAAGAGAAATTTTTATGTATAGTGTTTATCAAAAATATTTTCATGCTGTTCAAGAGATTTTTGTCTGACAGTGGTATACCAAGTAAAACAAGAATAGTGACAGCTACAAAGGAAGAAATGAGTTTCGTGTTAGCTTTTATTTGCGATAAATGATATTCTTTTTCTTAACACTAGAACCCACCAAAAGTAACTGATTGAGAAGACTTTTAGAAATTTAGTAAGCTATGAATATTTCCTCAAAATGATGGTATATTAACAGATTAAAATATCAGTCACATATGCATGGACCTACTCCTGCCTTTGCAGCCTTTCTGCAGTGGAGAGTAACATCCAGGGAAAGAAAACCATAATTATGTTTTCAGATAAGGATTTATATTTTCATTACAATGTTTGACCTTAGGCTGCAGATATTTATTCAATACAATTTCTTGTAACGACCATACCAAATGTAACCTTAATGATACTCCACAGTTCTGCGATGCAAATTATAATCTGTTCATGATTCCTGATTGTGCAAATGAAGCCTAATTAAGTCTTTTCTATTCAGGGAAACATTAAACATTAAAAGAGGAATTTTTTTTTAATTGGAAAAGTAAGGTCAATATAAACAATTAAAAAGAATTTGTTGCTGAGCACTCTGAAAATGCAATTTCAAATGCTTTTTATTGGATTCAATTTAGGGGTTCCCCACTGGTTAATTTCTGAAGCACATTTATGAGAACTGCAAACTTCCCTGTGTCCTGGAATCTACTTCTTCATTAAATTAAGATAAAAGTGAACTAGACATACTTTAATAAATTTTGCATGTAGCCTTTTGCTCCATAAATCAAGTTTTTTTGCTAGAACCATTTTTTCTGCATTTGTCCTGAGCATACATATTTGTCAGTAACAAATGTACACTGCATAGTAAGGGTTGACAGAAATGATCTTGAAGTACTGTCCAGAGAAAATAGAGGTCTAACACTTCAATTTTGAGCAGTCCTTCTAAGGAACTTCATCGAATTTGCAAATATTTTCATAGATTATATTTTAATTATAATTTTATTAAATTTCTTAGAATAATGTTTGTTTTCTCTATATCCTATTTATATTATTTGGACTTTAGGTAAAGCTTTCCTGTACCCAGATACAGTAACATTATGAATAGAATAAAACACACAGTGGAGAAATGGAAGTGAGGAATCTAATATTCAACTTCCTTGAGTGGACTTCAACATAATTTGGACTGTGGAGGATTTTTACAATACAATTACCAAAATATTAACAGAAATACTGAAATTAAATGTCACTTTTTTTTTTAAGTTTTGACTTTTTAAAATTGTGTTTTTGCAGCATATGTAACTTTGTAGTTATATATGTTTATGCTAATGAAGGTTTCAACAACAGATTTTCTGATAGTGATTAAAATGGCATTGTGGCTTAGCACTTCTGAATAGTAGAGTTAATCTAAATTAATGAATCTAATGGTAACAAAACCCTTCAATGATCTGTAACAATCTCTTTCCCTCCCTCCACCATATACCCTAGCCCAGTGAACCGATGGTCTACTCACTGCAAAGGTTGGAATTGTGTCAGAAAACTTTCCACCACTAAGGAAAAGACACTGATGGATACTTTTTTTAACTAACCCCATTCAGAGAAGGCCTTCAGAAAAGTTTTTCTGTCCCCCCCTCCCTCTCCCTCTTCCTTCTGCTTTCCTGTCCTCCCATCCTTTTTTTCTCTCTTTCTGTCATCTCATTTTTTTTTTCTCTGTTTCACGCTCTGTATTTTCTGCCTCAAAAAGTTCTAAACTTCCTACCTTTTATTCTGATTTGTCTATGGATTCCTACCAGAAATTCTTGTTCGTTGTGGGCTTCCTGTGCAGCAGAGGTGATATTACACTGAACAATATTTTAACATCAGAAATTAAGAAAAAGAAAGTATACATTAAAAAAGCAAACAGTTTCAAAACTTTTGAGGTGAAAGTTCAATTTCTTTGTAAACAGTGCTTTAGACCTTTTAATCTATCCTTATGCAAATCTATTGCTTTGAATTCAAATTTCTCTATTGCTTATCTAAGCTTGTTTACAAGAAATGGCTTACTTTGTAATGCATTCTTCCTCCCTCCCCTCAGTTCAAAAATAAAAAGTATTTTGTGCTCATAAACCTCAAATTTCATGGTAAATATCACAGAAATATTTTGTATTATCTGCTTTTAGGCTAAGAGTTGGAAATTTTGCTACCAGATATGTATATATATTTTATATGTGCATCTGCCATATAGGTAGGGACAAGCTGGAGTTAAACTGTAATCTCTGCCTCTCAACTGAACTTCACAAGGCTAGAAATTGAAAAATGAAATTTTCTCTTCCGTGTCCACAACAGCAGCAACAACAACAACGAAAAAAGCAATTATAATTTCTGCCCAAGCAATATTTTACATAAATCTCATTATGGCATCTGGACAGCTATTACTCTGGTTATTCAACAACCTTGATGAGCTCTCTTTTTAAAGATAATCTAGCATCTATTTTTAGTATAGTACAAAAACATGCTTTTAGGATGTAATTTTAATATGTTGTCATTCCTCTCACATTTTTACTACAAATTGCTAAAAGACATGTGCCATGAGTCTCATCTCAAACCTATTTTAGTTAATGGAAAGAATCTCTCTGACTCTAATGGATTTGGACCCATTCGTTTTTCATTTGGGTAGGATGCTAAACTCATCCCTTTTCCAAGAGTTTTGAAAAAGGAAAGTCTTTTCAAGACTGGGTCTGCATTTTATGTTTTGGTTTGCTTTTTTTGTTTTGCTTCAAGGATGAGTGGGAAAATGTCTTTCTGGGGAAATGGAGTTTTTTTCAGTTTCTCTAGTATTAGGAAAGGTGACAGTTAAAGATATTCAATGAGTTCATGCTTGTACATATACATACACACACAAATATAAAAACTCATGTGCACGTATGCATATGATTTGTTGTACTCTTTATCATATGAAAGAAAGCATTATGTGTTCTTCTGTTCACCTCTAAGGAATGAACAGTATTAAAATTTCTAGAACACCCAATCATAATTACTTTAGATACGCAGGCTATCAATCTACAGTTATGAAAATTTGTTATACAATTATTACATCATGATATTACTGTGAAAGAAGGTTAATCAGATCTCATGGACATGGAAACATGATACTAAAACTTAGGAGGGAAAAAAGCATTGTACATTGTGGTTCTTTGATAAGAAACTTCCCAGAAACTAATTTGTTTTCTGTATTTTATGTCAAAATGAAGAGGAAAATAGCATAATCCCTCTGGGATAGTTAAAAAGGTGTTTTGACAGTGCAGCATATGCAACCAAGCCCTGCCAATGGCTGTCACATCAACATATGCCCAGAGTTTCCTTGGTACAAACTGTTCCTGGCAGCTGCAGGCAATGTTATTACTATTAGAGCCATTTTATATTTATGTTCTCACTTGTTTTGAAGCGCAAGTAGAACTGGTAAGTGCTTTAGAAAAATAATTATAAAGATTGTGCTTGCAAGAGTGTGTAAGAGGCCTCTTTATTCCAATTACTCCTATGAGAAACATGCTCAGTAACAGACTGAATAGCCCAGTTGCAGGCACTTTTCCACTTTAGGCCTGTGCTACCACTGCAGGGTATGTGATAGACAGTGAGAAGAGAGTAAGTTCTGTTGCTCAGAGAACAGCATATTTGAAGTATAGAATTTCTAAGTAGAAAGTAAAACACTGTTCACTCTAAGGGTAGAATAGCATCCTCCATGTACTGTGAAGGTCTAGATACCAAGAAGATACATTGGAAGGGTCTTAACCATCAAGGTAACTGCATTCACTGACAGTTCTTATGTAAACAAAAGGAAGCATTATGGCTGAGTTTCAGCACCTGCAAATGTTCATGGCTAAAGACAGTCTGAATGTATTCATGAGAAATACATACATGCTAAGCAGCTAAATGGAGGACTGGTTTTGGGGTAATACCTACTGGGTAAGAAACTTCACAGCTCCTTTTGGGTTCCTTTTACTATTCCCATAGTAAGCATGCAAAAATCTCTAGACTGCTCTTGCAAATTTCTACACCCATGAAGGCAAGTGCCACAGCCTAAAGTCAGACTAACTTTTATGGTCAAGGGCCTAGTTTTATTCATTTACTAAATTTTTTATGGGTGTAGAATTTGCTCTTTATTCTGAATAATGGCATTTCTTTCTACAAAAATACTCCAATATTCATCAGTAAAGCAATAAAGTGAAAAATAAAATAAAAATTCAAACCATATACAATCTCTTTCCAGGAAGAAAACATCACTGCATTTTGTGTGTAGTGTAGCTTGCATCTGTGTGTGTTCAGCAATTATATTTACAGTGTTGGAGTCTTCATTGATCTGGTTAATAATTGGTTTTTAAACCAGTTCTTTGATTTGGTGACAGCTGCCCAAAATAAAAGGCAACTTACAACAGAAGTAGATTCTTTTTATTATGCTACCTGGTGATTGGTTATGTACCTTATGTTCTAAGCAAGCAGTAGGAACAACAAAAAATTACCTCAGTGGGAGATTTGTGGTTTTCTCGCAATGTGATTGCATATGCTGAAGATGGTAGGGGAAGAAAAATCAGCCAGCACACGCTAAGTCTGCTGGAATGATATTGGTGCTATTCAGCTCAGTAGAAAAAACACTGTCCCCATACCCTAGATAGAGAGGATTCCTGTCTATATGCACTGTCATCCTATCTGTCTGGGTGGCATAAATTACTGTATTCCATGTTTGACAAATATGTATATGTAGTTAAATGTGTTAGACTGCAAATGTCTCTGTCAGAAAAATTACTTTTCTCTTACAAACTGGTTTTCCTTATCAGCATTTTCTGGACCCTCCAAGGTCCACCTTAAAAGAATATATGGGGAAAAGTACAGACATACTCTCAGTTTTAATGATGATAATTATTATAAAGATTCAGTTGGGTAAAATAAAATAGATTTCAATGTGAATACAGTGAATATTCTCAAGAAAGAAACAGATCTCAATTTTTCCAAATTAGTGCATCAGAGACCAGTCCTGGTTGCCTGCCTGAAGAATACAGCATGTTCTAATCATCTGAGGTTTAACTATAACACACAAATGGTTGTGTGGATTACCTGCACTTCAGGAAACTAGTAATTTATTTTGGTTTTTGTTTAAAAACAAGATTTGAGGTGATGTCTGTATAGTGCCACAGGAAGATCAGGGATGTCTGAGCTGAATTCTCATGAGAAGGCACCTAGTGTCCTTGTTCTTCATCCATGACTTTTCTTTCATCCTCAGCTTTTAGACAAATACTCTTTTTCTTTTTTATCATCTAATTCTCCACTACTTCCCAGAAACCAGGTGAAATAGGTTTGAGTTTATGTTCTAGCAGAAAACTATTACTGAAGACATTAATTTTAAACAATAGTCTTAGTTTCTGTGATATTCTTCATTAGTTTGGATTTACATACTTCTACAGTGTATTTCATGAGGTTTTTTAAAAGTAGATACTGTAAATTTATGTAGCAGCATTACAAATATATCTTTATGGCACAGCTTTATCTAGTGCCTGTGTCCTTGACTTCAAGAAATTTCAAAAAAATCTTACTTCAATGAAAACTTTAAAAACCTGTATTAATTTCAATATTTCACGGGACATATGTGTGATATATTTAATATGGATGGGAGAAGAACAGTGGTATTTTACACAGCCTGAAGTAGTGACTGAGCTACCTCATATAACAAGAGGTCAAGCATGCCACCAGTGTTGTTCTGATGCTAATTTACTATAAGAGAAAGCAGACTATATGGAACAGAGGGAACTACAGCAAATAAAGAGATACTGCTTTTCTTCAGAATCTACAGTTTTTGTATTTTATACCTTATACTGCAAAAAAAAAAAAAATACTACAGTGAAAATAAATAGTGAAAATTAATTTAAGAAGCAAACTTGTGATGATGAAATTAAAGTTGGATCACAAAAAAAAAGGGGGTACTCTATGATATATGATTTTAAAAATTAAGGATGCATGTCCTGCATTTTTATAGCAATGCAATATTTACCAGAAGTAAAATATATAGAGAGAGACAGAAATAGATACCTTGTCTTTTAGAGATGCTTAAATATTGCTGGAACTACAATTCTTTAGGGGAAAAATGTAAGTGTAAATGTTTAACATTAATGAAAAAATACTGTAAAAAATTAAATAGCACATTTATTATTCTAAAATTATTAATATTTATAAATTTTTGTTTTAAAAATAAGAAAATTTAATCATTCTCTTTTTAAAAAAATAAAATCATATATGATACTCTGAATTAAAAAGCACCAAAGGGATAATTTAATTTTTCTTCTGAAAAGACACAGGAGTGTTGAAAGTCATTATAGATAATAATTTTTTAAAAAAATATGGATTTGATAACCCTTATTTTTGCTGTAAATTTCTAGGGAATTTACCAAGTGCTGAACAGAAAAGTGAGGCTTTCCTTGTTTTAGTTAAAAGATAGCATCTTCCTTGCCTTTCTAGCAACAGGATCTGTTCACATAACCATTGGAGCCAATTTAAGAAAAAGGCAGTCTGTCACTCATGGCTATTTAAATCAATTTATAGATGATATTATGACAGGAACTAATCAATGTACACATTTTCTTAAAATGGGCAGCAGTGACAGACATCCAAAAACATATTTCAAATATGATTGTTGTGGATACACCTTAGCTATTTTGAGTATTTTATATATAAATACAGTAAAATAATTCACATCCATAAAAGACTGAAAATTATGGATATGTTTTATAGCTATTTGGAAAAATATTGACTGCAGATCTTCAATGAGTCGTGCACTGTTTAACAATGGAGTCTTTTTAAAATGCAATAGATCTGGTGTACAAGTCCATAAATAAAACAGGGCCCTACCATTTGGAATAATTGATGACATGGCAGCCCCACAATGCTGAATAAAGTTATTGCAGTGGGCTGATGCTGACTGGATGCCAGACACCCACCAAAACCATTCTATCATTCCTATTCACAGCTGGACAGGGGAGAGAAAATATAACAAAAGGGTTCACAAGGTGAGATAGGGGCTGGGAGAGATCACTCATCAGATACTGTCACAGGCAGTAGAATTAGAGCTATTCAATGAATTCATTACTAACAAAATCAGAGCAGGATAATGAGAAGGAAAAGAAGCTCTTAAAACACCTTCCCCCTGCCCCTTACTCCTTCTCAAGCTCTACCTCCTTCCCCAGAGGCACAGTGAGGTAGGGAATGGTCAGCTCATCACACAGTATTTCTCCCACTGCTCAGTTAAAGGAATAGTTCCCCTGCTGCACCATGGGATCTCTCCCATGGGAGACAATTGTCCATGGACTTGTCCAATGTTAGTCCAGCTCATGAGCAGCATCTCCCTGTGAACTGCTGCAATGGGAGTCCATCCCACAGGCAACAGCAGCCCTTAAACTGCTGCAACATCAGTCACTCTTCCACCGGGAGCGGTCCTTGGAGGCTTTGGAGCTGCCAAGCACTGGCTCTGTCAGACATGGAGAAAGCTTCTGAGAGCTTCTCACAAAAGTAACCCCTGCTACCAAATCTTAGCCATGCAAACCCAATACAGCTATTAACTCCCAAACTCAGCAGCATTCACAAAAACAAAAAACAGAAGACAAACCTTCTGAAGATATTCTCTAAGTTATTCCATAGTTAAAAGGATCTCAAAGGATTCACAAAAGATATACTCCCTGGAGTTTACTTTGCATTTCGCTCTTGCTGATTCCTGATGCTTCTCTTCTGAAGTTGTGGCATTCAATAATGTTGTAAAGTTGCAGTTAAAAAAACACCAAACGTTCTTCATTTAATTTAGCCCTTTATTTCTCTAACAATGCTAGAGAAATTTTTAAACTATGATTTTTAAACTATGGATTTTTAAACTATGCTCTTGAATTTAAGCATCCATTTCCTCCTCTAACCCATTTTTCATGTTTTTATGGACAGGACATGCAGTGTTTTGTCCCATTATTTTTTCTGCCTGTTTATGAAAGGCCTCTTTTTTTTCACACTTTCTCAGGAGCTGATCGTCTATCTTGATTACTGACCCTAATACTGTAATCCATCAAGTTTTTGCCTTCCTCTGAATATTCTCAAAATGCTTTTCAGCGATAGTGAAGCCATGACAAGACTGGACTGTTGTGTTTAGAGAAGCTTTAATAATAATAATAACATCAACAACAAGAACGACTATTTTATAGGTAATGCAATTTTATCACCTGTTCATGCACATCGGAGAAAGTAATTTTTAGAAAGTTAAGTAGAATGGAAAGAAGGTTTTTTTTCCAAATTCAACTTACTTAGGTGTGTCAGAGACAAAATCACCACCAGTATAAGTTAACTGGTAGGCTATTGTCCATTCCTCTTAATTTACACACTCAGCTGAAACATTGATAGCAGACTTCTTCAGGTTAACATCAGACACGGAGTTAATTTTGTAGCAAGCACACAAATATCAGCAGCAGGTGAAGTAAAATAACTTTACATATATATTTAAATGTCAAGGATGTTGATCAGACTAATTGGCAATTTTAAATCTTTATTTTTAGTCTGTACAGTAGGAATTCCTCTTAAATTAACAGGAGGAAAAATACTGGAGGTGAAGAAGCCTGGATGCTGGTAGGAAATGAGAAAGGAGTGAAGCAAAGAGTGATTTAAAGTCTACTAACCTGATATACTCCTTGAAGGAAAAAAACCAACATAATGACAGGATGAATTAAGTTAGAATAGTCTGAAAGACTTCACTGAGTTTAGAAATTACTTTCTTTAATCAAGAGTAATATATTGCTGATCAATTCCGTAATTGTAGAAGTTTTTTCTAAGAGTAAGGCTATTGGCTATTAGTTCTGCATCTTGGAATGCCAAGTTAGCTCTTCTGAATATTTGTTTAGGAATTTTTTTTTTCCTCCTGAAGTTTCCTTTGTATAATATTTAAAATTACTGCATCTTATTACAAAATAAGATTCATTTCAGTAATATAATTTTTGAATGGATTCTAATAATTCAAGGTTAATATTGACAGATTCAAAAGAGATTTACTACTTGTTTCAAAAAGCACAAAATTTTATTCTTGGGTTTTAGGCATAAACAGAGTATTTCATGAGAATTTGAGCTCATGAAGAATCTAGAATTGACGCCTTTTTTTTTTTTTCTTTTTTTCTTTTTTTTTTCTTTCTGTGTAAAGACAGTACTAAATAGTACTGAAATTGTTGCTTGATGTCCAGGAAGCAGAATAATGGAAAAATTGTCTAAATGGCATTCCATAATGGCAATTCTAATGTAATGTTAAGTAGAAGAACAGAAATCTGTTTAGAAATTATCAAGACTAAAATAGAAGTAAAAGAGTTAAGAGGTAAAAAGAATGAGATATGGTTTAATGCTGTTTCAAACAACTATGATGCTTACATTAGAAGGTGACTCACATTCTGCTCAGAAACCAAAAATTATTTTTATGTATAGTGACACCTAGCCCTGTCATTCCAAATGTTTAAGCACTTTACTCTGAGAGTGCAGCCATTGAACACATAGGTATATAGCTCAGTTCTCAATGTATCCCAAGCAATAGTTTGCAAAGAAAGAAAATAGAACTTGCATGATTCCTGGTCAGCAGGGTGCCAAAACAAATCTCCTGGAAAAGCTGAGTAAGGAGACCTGCTGTCATTCTTGGTAGATGCACATCTCTGAGCAGCCATGGTAGCTTTTCAGGTGAGATTGTGGGAGATAGTGGCCATGTGACCAGTTAGGTATGGGAATGAGAGACACAGAGGCAGATGACCTGGAAATATCCCTGTCAGATGATCTAAGTTATTGCAATGTCACTTTTCAGTTTTGCTTTCATAGTCGTACCTATTGTCTAGCTAGTCATGGTTACCTTATGTAAACTTTGCACTAGATTCTAAATATTATTTTCCTGTAAGTGATTATTTGAAAATAGATGCTCAAGTTATCTTCTCTCTGGTATTTCCAGACAGAAAATGTGAACAGTTTTAAAAATATTTTCAAATTACTAATAAACACTGTCTTTATTGCTTATTTTAATTGCAGGGGTTTTTTATTCTACATCATTTCCCTCTGCCTGTCTCACAAAATGTATGACAGCCAGAGTAATGCTGATCTGAAAACACACCAATGCGAAAAGTTAAAAATCTTTATTCCCACCAATCATTGATTCATTTTGGAAAATATTTGACTATGGTTATATTTTCAGATTTTGACTGCTTGAAGAAGCTTAACAAAGACACCAAGGGAAAAAGCCAGAGATAAGACAGAAACTAGTTTAGAAATGCTCCTAGAAATGTCTGTCCTGAGTACAGCTCTCCATCAGAATCTCCCAGGAACAACTGAACACTTTATGAATAAATTACTGTAATGAGTAGGCAGAAGTCTGTAGTGTTGGATTAGTTTCATTAATACTGAAAATGTCTCTATTAGCCCAAGAGTGGATTTAATGTAAAATTTAATGCCAAATGAGTGCTATTAGAGTCACAGTTGTTGTAGCAGACTCAAGAATACTCATTTTCTTACAATGTGTGCTGTAAAATAGATGTTCTTTTATATCAGTATTATTTGAACAATGTCTGTTAAGCATAAAACTTTAGATCACTAAGTTATGATCTAAGCATGTACATTTTAAGTGATGTACATTTATAACATACATTAACCATGTACATTTTAAGAGATGACTTACTGTACCGTAGGTCTTATTTTGATTGGTTTTGGTTACCCTGTTTAGCTGAGAGGAGTAATTATTCCTCATATTGTCTGCCTTTCTGGTAAAGAGATATATATCCTTCAAGTTTAATATGTAAGACTTCAGATGAATGTGGTTTTTTTCACTTGTATTGTCATGGCCCTGAGAGCACCACTAGTCCTGACTGTCCCTGCTAAACCCCCACAGGGGCTTCCTCCCACCCTGGGCAGGCCCTGTTTCAGCCCAGCGTGGAGCCATCAGTCTCTGTCCCAGGCATTTTCCATAGATGGTGTTCTCCAGCTCTTTGTAAGGAATTGCTGTGTTGGTTTGTGCATCCAGCCATGTCTGTATTTAGTGAGTGTATGTTTAGAGTGGTAATATGCATTCAGTCTGGGACCTAGGGAGAGAGAATTCCAGCATCCTGCTTCTCACTTGGAGGATGAGAAAACCCCTTGGCTTGAGAAATGAGCAACTCTGGTTCCCATGGGCCTGGAAGGAGCAATCCCATGTCCCACAGACCACTGTATTCAGCTCTCTTTAACAGAGCTGATGTTTACCTTTATCCATGTCATTGCTAGCCTGACTTCACATGTGTTTTTATTTCAGATATTTCCTGCTGGTTTTTTCCTGTTGTTGCAAGTGGCTGGGAATTCAATGTTTGGTTAAAAAAAGGTGTTCAGTGATGTAGTGGGTGAGCTGCTTGTCCTAATAGAGGTGCCTGTTGCCTCTGTGCATCCTGCTGACTTGCTTGCAGTCATTTGCAGAATTTCCTACAGCCCTAAGATTTCACACCCTCCTCCAAGACATCATGACACCTTTTAATGTTGAAATTTACCTCCTGCAGCATCTTCCTGTAAAAGGTAATATTTGGGAAAAGAAGAAAAATATCTTCATTTCAGAGAACTCGTCTTCCAGCTTTTCAAAATGAAGATTTATTTTGTGTCTTCTGAGTTTTGCAAAATCATGACCTGGATTCACATTTCTATTCGCGAATTTATTGTTTTCTTTTTTAGCAGTATGCTGCCATCAGACAGGAGTTATTCCAGGGTGTTCTCAGCTTCACTGAGACCACTTGAATTTTAAAAAGCTGCATGTAGGTGTTTTTTGGTTTTTCTTACTGCATCAGATACATAAGACACATTTTAAATCTTTCTTCAGTACAAAAGATTACATGGGATCTTTGTAGAAAATAACTGCTCTCTGTGGTTGGTAGCAGCCTTAAAATATCTCCTGCCAGAGTCCAAAGCTGACAGATCCTCATTGACAAATCAAGGTTTAGGCCTCAGTCATTCCCAAGGTCAGGGGAGTAAAAGGAGGGCTGAAAGTGGCAGGAAGGGCATTCCAAACTCTCATCTAAATGAGTCAGTTTTTCTGACTCTCACTGAAGTTTTTAATGCAATATGTACCAAACATAGGCCAACACAGAGAGGAACAAGTTTTTTACACAACAGAGTTTTTCTGAGATGTCCAAATACATACCTGGAAACTTGGATCTCAATTGCCAACTATTTCAGTAACGTCTGACTAACTTCCCTGTACTCCACACACACAGTATTGCTTCTTCCTGATAACATTGCAGTTGTGTGTCTTCCTGTTCAAACTTGTCTGAGAGTAAATGAAGGCATTCCTTTTTTCAATGTTAAGGATTCTGTTTTCAGCTTTATTTTCTTGCAGAAAATGTAGATGATCCTGAAATATGCCTCTTCCTGATAAGTTTTTGCAAATGTGTCTGTCAATGTCAATGTAGCAGTGACATGGCCACTACCAGTTGTCTGTTGGATGTGTGTAGAGACAAATGGAAGTATTTTTTTGGAAAGCATTAGCAAGCATGAGATAGCTGGAGCACACTGTCAACACAGTTGTCTGACTCCGAACAGACACTGAAGTCAACAAAGGCTAAAAATGTGGTTGGGTCAACTTCAGCAGGCACTTGTACCTTGCTATGGCAGACAGTACAGGCATTAGCAAGCATAGCCACCCTCACATCAGGCATTGAATAAAGTGATTTTCAGCATGAACAGCAACTAGCAGTAGCTGTAACTCACATTTGCTCCTTTGAAATTAATTGTTGCTAAAAAGAAGCACAAATATTGCAAAACACAAATCACAAAGAAATAAAAGACTGCTAATTGTCAGATAACTCTTGACTTTGTCTGAAAGGAAATTGGTCTTCCGGAATACTTTGTTGCTAAATGTACTGTTACTAAAAGAGCTTTTGTGAAATGCCTTTCCTTTGAAAGACAGGTAGAGAATCTTTTAAATTAAGTCATCAGCTCCCCGTTTTATTTTTCTTTAAATGTTTTTCATTCAAGTCTAAATTTTGTGATATTCTGGTTTAGACTCTTCCTGGTTTTGGAGATGTTATAAATAATAAAAGTTAAGTTACAGTGAAAAATGTAGCTAAAGAGTGTTTATGCAATATACTTATGGTATTATACTATTTTACCTTTTCCTTTTTTTCTTTATTTCAATGCTGATGATAACTTTGCACATCTGGTGTGGTTCATTTGCAGCCAGATGAGACACTGTCAAATGATCCTGCTGCAATCATGCAAAACTTACACAATAAGCATCTGACCATCTTCATCCTATTTTTTTTTTCACATTGGCTTATTGCTCAGCTTTTCAAATAACCAGAAAAGCTTTTATCTGGTGACATTGGACAGTGAGTGTTACAAAAGTAAACAGAGAAATACATTAGAACTTATGACTGCAAAGGTTTTGTTAAGAATATGCTAGAACAAGTCAAGAGCTGTAATAGAAAAAAAGTCCAACATATCACTGTTCTTTTTGAATTTTAAATTTCCTTTGATTCCATGAGTTTCACTATTTCATAACTTCTATTAAAAATGCATAAACTTTTTGATTAGTTTGTCACAATGTGGAACCAAACAACTGGGTATGACAGAATTTAATTTTTCTGCAGAAGAGCCTTGACACAGTGGCTGGGATCACCCAGTCAAAGCCAGAGTAAAGGTTAGGAAATACATCACAGCCAGTATGGCAGGAGGCATTTGATAACACCACAAATAACCTTATCCTTGCAGAGATTTAAAAACGGGAGGGAGGGAAGGGAAAAAAATGAAACAGGAAGCTTTTTTCTGAGCATGATAACTCCTTTCAAGAAAACCTTTTCTCACTTTTCTGCACCAATGGCTTTCAGTTATTAATTTTTTCCCTGCTTAAAATGAATGCAGACTTTCTGGATGAAAAGACAAACAAATAATCAGACTTTCCAATATCAAACTTGCTTAATGCTTTGAGTTAAAAATTAGATTCTAAAACACAGCCTTCTTAGGCATGTACAGAGAGTGATATATATAAATTGATTTTGATGGCTCTAACAGTGAGGTAATCCAAAAAAACATAATGATAAAAAATGCTTTACCTAAAAATGTTGCTAATAGGAACAATAGAGGTCCTAAATAGTACATTAGCAGTCCCACTGAGAAAGCTAATGATTTTTCCCACTTATGTTTTAGAAATACAGTCTTTTGTGAAGACAGAAGTCAAGTTATGGGACATAGCAACAGGTACAGTGTGGTTTTGATGGCCAAGGGGGTATAAAAAATTTAGGTAAAATTAGGTATTTTTAGGTAGAAATCACTGGTTTTACAAGATCATTTAAACTGAAAAGTCAAATGTTAGATTTCATTCCAGCCCTGTTGCTCCCTTCTTTCTTGTCAACTGCAGATTTTTAATCACACTACCCCAGCGACTATCATTGAGTCAGATGACATTTTAATTGCTTAAAATCTGCCATTTTAAAAACATATTCTTCATGGCATAGATTTTTTAACCTTGCTTTAAGGACCAGAAACCTTAAGGGAAGATATTAAATAGAAAGCTTTGGTGTACTTTTTTGGCCATTTTAATTGATTTCTTGACATGAAATTTAGCCTCAACATTGCAGTAACATAGATATGTGCCTTTAATTAAATCAAAGCTTTCAGTTTTTTCAGATGGCCATGAAAGACAGTTGCATGTTACTTATTTCCCAAAGTAGCAATACTGCTTGTTTCTCTCTGAGTTGCAAAAATAATATTACAGAGAACATCATGAATAATGCAAGAAGTCTGATTTAACACCAGGAGTATTTCTGGCATTCAGTATCTGTGAATAGCATATTAATAGCATATATCAGTTTTTATGATTGAATGATAGAAATAACAAACTGGCACTGAGCCTTTGTGATTACTCGCCAAAAATGGGATCTGTTCACTAAATTGAATAAATTTTATGTCTAAGTTTAAGCAATTCAGTGAGTTGGACTAGAACATTGGCTTTTGCTTTATTTTCAACTGTTAAGTGAATTTACATGAGACTGGTTATTGTGATGGTTGCAAGGGAGTAAAATGTTGCTAATTTAAAAATAATGCATCATGTAAATGTAAAATAAATGTATGTCATAAAAATGACCTGTGACTTTCAGAAGAATGTGATGAATCCCACAGCAGAAATAAAGAAATATTCCGTCTTGACCATCCCCAAAACCTCATTTTCAGGTTCTGGTTTAGCAGGGAGAACTCAAGACTCATAGAGCTGTTTCAAGTTTCTCAGCAGTAAAAATAACAAAAGAGATTACCAAAAGAGGAGCCCTGTAAAACAAAATTTGCCGTTGCTGTTTTTCTCCAGTCCACACACATAAATGTCTTTCCTTGGCAGCAGCCAGCCTGGCTTTTCCTCCTGTACAGCAGGAAGACAAAACATCTTTGTTCTGCTGATCACTGTAGGCAGGTGCCCAGACTACCAGAATAACCTTATCATTTATCTAGATCTGAAAGTAGTTTGGGGATAAAGCCAATATTCGTTTAATCCATTAACCCCACCCCTTTTTAAAATCCTCTCTCAGCCATTTGCATCCAGCAAAGCTGAAATATGAGCCTGATTTGTAAAGACAGATGCATATGGAAATGAAAACCTATTATACCAAGGTGTTCTACAACACTGCAGTATTTTTCTCATAGAAAACAGGTGAATAACCAGTGAATTTTTGGAACTGAAGTTGAAAGTGTTGCAGAGGCAGTTATCATAAATGTCAATTAGTCTGGCAAAACCTCTGATTTCAATACTCCTTTCAAGCACTCCTCGGTCCTGAAATAGGGTCATAAATGCAGAGATAAATCTCTTTAAAATGTAAAGGTTCCTACCACACTCTGCAGTAAATACAAATATGAACACTGCAGTACAGAACAGTAGATGTAAATAGCTACTCTTAATTAGTAAGCTGTTGTGGCATTTGATTTTGTATCCAAGAAAGAGCAAAAATCTCAACAGGAATTTGTATTTAGAACCCCTGTTATATTAGCAGCTTTTAATGTCAGAGATTATATCTGAATCCCTATTAGGGTGATTTTTAATTTTTTTTTCTCCTATCGTTTTAACTGGTTAAAGAAAGAAACAAAGACATAGCACTGACTAATCTTCTGCCTTTACTCCCAAAATATTTAAGTGGTGGGAATAATGAAATACACTGAAGAAACCTAGTCTGAAGGGCTTAACATTTTTCCCCATTCCTGTGAAATATTTTTTTAGCCCTTTTCTCTCTAAATCTGATTCCTATTCCATTAGGCATAGATAAACAGCTGCTTTCAACCACAAGAAGCTAGCTTCACTAAGCACAACTATGGATTAAAACACTCCGTGTGTTTTCACAGCTATGCAAAGAAATCACGATTCTAAACAGAAAATGTCCCTGCTTTGTTTATTTGGTTCTTTTATTTTGCATTTTGCATTTATGACCTTATATCATAGCCACTGTAAACATTAGAATTTTTTTTTTCTTAAAGATGTTAGAAAATCAGAAGACTGTGCTTTGTTACATATGGGGAAAAGCCAACAAAGAACAACAGAATAAAACCTCCAGTGTATCTGAACTTGAAGAATATAATGTTGTGGGCAGCTTCTTATGACTGAAAGCACAAGGTAGTAGAAACCTTTGCTCTTTGATTTGCAGCTGAAATACTTTTGCCTGTCTGTTCTTCTGGGAAATAGGATGGAAATTGTAATTCTTCCCTGGCTAGTCCAGTTTCCAGTGGCCATTTTATTGTAAGCTATATTTAATTTGCCTGTGAGAGATTACATATCCATTTTTCACAATGTGAATACGAATCTCCTATACAGTGAAAAGCTGTAAGTGCAATACCTTAAAACTTACACCTGTAAAGTCCAGTAGAAAGGTCACTGTGTTGCCAGCACATACACAATTAAAATCTTTAGAACTCAGCTTTCATTTTTCTTTTTTTCTCAAAGATTGTAAAGGCCACTTCACTGAGATGCTTTTCTTCTTATAAGTCAGAACTCTCTTCACTTTCTTCAATTGTTAATTGATTCCGACATTTCCTTTTGAGTTGTAATTGCTTTTTGTAGCTTTACACAGGTTCATCTTGCTTTTTATTCAGGAGGTTATTGTGGTTTAACTTCGACCAGCAACTAAATACCACACAGCTGCTTGCTCACTTACTGCCCTGCCACAAGGCTGGGAGGAGAATCAAAAAAGGGTGAAACCCATGGGTTGAGATAAGATGAGTTTAATAACTGAAATAAAGTAAAATTATAAAATCATAACCATAGCAATGAAAAACAATAACCATATCAATAACAATAATAGTAAACAATAATGATAATTATAGTATAATAGAGACATCAGAAAGGGAGAGGAATAAAAGCCAAGACAAAAAAGTTATGCCCAAATCAATTGCTCACCACCCTCTGACTGATGCCCAGCCTGTCCCTGAGCAGCAATCAGCCACTTCCCAACACCATCCTTAGTTCATAAACTGGGCATGGCATTCTATGGTATGGAATATCCTTTTGGCCTGTTTGGGTCAGCTGTCCTGGCTTGGGCCCTTCCTGGATTCTTGCGCAGCTCTGCACTAGCAGAATATGAGACATTTAAAAGTCCTTGATTTAAGGTAACCGTCATTCACTCAGCAACAACTAAAACATCAGTGTGTTATCAACATTATTCTCGTCCTAAATCCAGCATTGCACCAGATGCTAGGAAGAAAATTAACTCTGTCTCAAATGAAATCAGGACAGGAAAAAAAAGAGAAATCCATCCAATCTGTCCTCCCAGTTGAAGGTAAGAATCCAAAAGTGACGAGAATAGCAAGCCATTGCTACAAGATGTATTCAGCTTCCAATGAAAATATTTCATAAAAGGAGACATAGGCATCAGAGTGCTACTTGTCCTATCACGAATCCCGATTTCTAACTTTGTACGTTTCTGCACAGTCAAAAATCTGAACACTGATTTTCATAGTAGTTATTTGTGAAAACTTTGGGAGTACAACTAGGTGTAATGCAAGTAAAATACGAGTTACTATTACTATTAATATTATTATTATTATTTTAATCACTATTTTATATAAACTATTATTTTAATTATATTATTACTATTATTATTTTAATTCTATAAGAAAAATGACTATAGCTATCTATAAACATTCTATGTCCTTATATAACTACTGAGAGTATTTAGGTTCCTCTCCGGTAAATGGTAAAAGGTCAGTTTTCACAACATGTTCATCTAAATATTTTAGCAAGTATGTTTTAAGCTGTTGATGCTATTTCTCAAACCACCCAAGAAAATGTAAAACACTGTGGTATGTTTGGTGTTTGCCAGAAGCTGCTCTGTGTGGGAAACATAGAATCTTATTTAATACCTCCTCAGAGATGGCAAACAGATGGTTTAATGCACTCTTGAAATGTTTGTGCTTGAGATTCAATTATTTTTGTTCAGTTAACAGTCTATTCCTACATTCAGGATAAAATGATGTAACATTCCTGATCTTAAGGCCATACACTGGTACAGGCTAACATTTAAACATTATTACACAGTTTGATTAAAATTCCATTTTTGTTTAAGATTTCCAGATCTCTAAGATCATTGAGTTAACCTTTGAACGCTGCCATATTAATTGGATGACAGCACTAAGTGCCAGAACCAGTCTTCACAAACACCTCCAGGGACAGTGACTCCACCACCTCCCTGAGCAGTCCATTCCAATTTTTAATCACCCTTTCTGTGAAGAATTTCTTCCTAATATCTAACCAGAACCTTCCCTTGCACAACTTGAGGCTATGTCCTCTTGTCCGGTCGCTGGGTGCCTGGGACAAGAGGCCAAGCGCTACCTGGCTACAACCACCTTTCAGGTAGTTGTAGGGTGAGAAGGTCATCCCTGAGCCTCCTTTTCTCCAGGATGAACAACCCCAACTCCCTCAGTTGCTCTCCAAAGGATTTCTTCCTCTTTCCTTTCCCTCCCCCTGAGTGTCCTGACTAGTAAGGAGCAATGTCTGATAAACATTAGTCAGGGCCCAGCACACTGCTCAACTTCACACCTCTCTGGAACTGCCACGGCATTTTTTTTTCAAATATTTTATCACTTTAACAGAGTCCTACAGCTGTTCAGGGGCGAACTTCTGAAACCATTGTGGGAAAGAAGTCTGCCAAAAATTGGCCCACGTTCTCACATTCCATGCCACTCATGACTATTCACTCTTCAAGGAGATCTCTGAATAGCCTCCCTAGAAATATCTTTCTTGATTCTAAGCATGATGTAGACTGCACTGAGGAGATTTGGCAGACTTAGAGACAAGAACACGTTTTTCATAACAACCAAAGGGAATTCAGAAGTCTCAAATGCTGTTGTAACAGGCCTGAAGGAGGAAAAGGAGGTGGAAGATTGAGGAAAATCATCCTTCCCTGTTTCCTGCACAGGCTGGGTACAATTATTACTGAATTCCCAGAGGTGGCACTCAGGGACAGGGTGGGAGAGCAACACTGAACACGCATTCCAGATGACCCTAATTGCCCTTCATGTTATCATGCCATAAAATTATATCCCCCAGTACACCAACAAAGCAATCCTGATCCCTCTCCCTGAAAAGACTAGTGAAAAAGAGCTCCATGAAGAGCACCTAGTGCAAATGCAGAAGCATGCAGGGATTTAAGTACCACACCCACACAAACAGACCAAGCAACATTGTAACTAGTGGCTCTGTGTCTAACAACCAATGCTTAAATCAAATTTGTTTCTGACCTGCTCTGGGCAGATCTGTTGTTTTCTCAACCCTCTGTGCCACAACACAGTGTCAATTACAGCTCTCATGGTTTAGGAATGATACTCCCCAGTTCAGTGCCCTCACTGACACTCTCCCAAACCAGACACATGCTTCCCCACTCCTTCCATGCATCTTCCTGCTCCAGGGATGGAGTTGAGAATTGGAGACATAAAAGGTGAAAATTACAGATTGAGAAAAGAGCAATTTACTGGAAACTGCAATGAGATAGGAAAACAAACACCAGCAATATTAATGAGTGTACAAAGTGAGTGATTTTGCACACAAAATGCTCACTGAGCCTTTCACTGTGGGGTGACCCCAGCCAGCAGCGCCCCAATCCGCTGCTCCATCTGCCGTGCTTGCTTCACTGGAAGGCGACACCTTTCTTGGAGTCAGAGAGAGTCCTTCAGGGGTGAGGGGTGAAGCTCCCTTGAGTTGCTGAGTGGCCCATTATAAGAGGTCTCTAGAGAGCGTGGCGAACAGGAGCGGACAAACAGGGGCATGACTGGTCTCTGGGGCATGGCCAAGGCAGTTTGCACGGCAGTTCGTGCAGGCAGGGCCAGCAGGCAGGGTTGCTGGTTCGCTTGCTGGTAAGGAGCACTGTGTGTTGTGTTGTTTGAGGTTTTTCTACTGGCCAGTTGGTCTTGGGGTTTCTGTTAGTAATGGTGTCAATACAGTCGAAAACTGTGGTTGGTACTAGTGTATGTGACCAAGTGGAGCCCTCCAAAAAGGATGTGTCTGTACAGACTCATTCCTGCCCAGAGTGTTTGAGCTTATTGGTTGTTTCAGGGAATGACGTGAAAGGGGCATGCCTGAGGTGTGAGCAAGTGAATGACCCCCTTTCACTGGTGGCTGAGCTTAGGGAGGAAGTTGAATGATTAAGAAGTATCAGGGAAAGTGAAAAGGAAATAGACTGGTGGAGTTCAGCCCTTCCATCTTTAAGGGAGGCCCATCTAGACTCAGAGGACCCGTATGCCTCCCACTCTCAGGCAATAGAAGAGCACCTAGTAGATGAAGGGGAGTGGAAAAGGGTCCCTGCTTGAGGAGGTAATAATAAAAACTCCCCATCCCCTAGCCAGGTGCCATTTCAGAATAGGTATGAGGCCCTGGATCTAGAGAGCCAGCCAGATGATTTAGATGATTTAGAGGGAAATTATCTGCCCAAGGGGCCTCCCAATTTGGATTCACCTGTAAGATAGATCTCCACCTCTAACATCAAGAAGAAAAGAAGGGTAATCGTAGCAGGTGATTCCCTTCTGAAGGGAGCAGAGGGCCCCATATGTCGCCCGGGTCCATCCCACAGGGAAGTCTGCTGCCTTCCTATGGCCTGGTTAAAGGATATTACCAAGAGACTTCCTGGGCTGATTCAGCCCATTGATTATTACCCCCTGCTGATACTCCAGGCTGGCAATGATGAGATTGAAAAGAGGAGTGTCAAGGCAATTAAAAGGGATTTTAGGGCATTGGGTCATGTGGTTGATAAGACAGGGACCCAGGTAGTGTTCTGCTCAGTCCCTTTGGTGGTGGAGGAAAATGATGGAAAAAATAGGAGAACTTACATCATTAACAAGTGGCTTAAAAGCTGGTGTCATCGACAAAATTTTGGATTCTTTGATCATGGGGCAACTTTTATGGCACCTACTCTTAGTACCAGATGGGATACATCTCTCCGTTAAGGGTAGAAAGTTCTTAGCTCAGGAGCTGGCAGACCTCATTGAGAGAGCTTTAAACTAGGTTTGAAGGGGGAAGGGGATGCAGCTGGGCTGCCTGGAAGCAGGCTCAAGGGTGCTAAGCCTGAGTTAGGGGTGAAATCAGCAGCCCAGCTGAAGTGCATGTATACCAATGCACGTAGCGTGGGTAACAAACAGGAAGAGCTGGAAGCCATGGTACAACAGCATAGCTATGATGTAGTCGCCATCACAGAAACGTGGCGGGATCACTGACATAGCTGGAGCACTGCACTTGATGGCTACAAGTTCTTCAGAAGAGACAGGAAAGGGAGAAGAGGTGGAGGGGTGGCCCTTTATATTAAGGAGGCTTTTGATGCCATAGATATTGAAACTAATGAAGATGGAGTTGAATGCCTATGGGTAAGAATTAAGGGGAAAGCCAACAAGGCTGACATCCTGCTGGGAGTCTCTTATCGTCCACCCAACCAGGAGGAAGAGGTGGACAACTTATTCTATAAGCAGCTGGAGAATGTTTCACAATCATCAGCCCTTGTTCTTGTAGGTGACTTCAACCTGCCAGACGTCTGCTGGGAACTTAATACAGCAGAAAAGAGACAGTCCAGGAAATTTTCAGAGTGCATGGATGATAACTTTTTGTTGCAGCTGGTAGGTGAGCCCACCAGGGGAGGGACTATGTTGGATCTGTTGTTCACAAATAGAGATGGGCTGGTGGGAAATGTGGTGGTTGGAGGATGACTGGGGCAAAGCAATCATGAAATTATAGAGTTCTTGATAATTGGTGGACATCAATAAGACCTTTACACTGGACTTCCGGAGGGCAGACTTTGGCCTATTTAAAAGATTTATTCAGAGAGTTCCTTGGGAAGCAGCCCTTAAAGACAAAGGAGTTCAGGAAAGCTGGGTGTTCTTCAAAACAGAGTTTTTGAGGGCACAGGAACAGACTGTCCCTGTGTGCCGAAAGAGGAGTTGACAAGGCAAACACCCAGCCTGGATAAGCAAGAAGGTTTTGGATGAACTCAGGAATAAAAAGAGGATGTACCATTTTTGGAAGGAGGGTCAGATTCCTCAGGAAGTATTTAAGGAGGCTGCTAGAGAATGTAGGAAAAAAACTAGGGAGGCCAAAGCTCAGTTTGAACTCAAAATGGCTACTTCTGTAAAGGACAATAAATAATGTTTCTACAAATATATTAATGATAGAAGGAAAGGTAAGGCCAACCTTTGCTCCCTATTGGATGAGGGAGGGAGCTTAGTAACTGCTGATGAGGAGAAGGCAGAAGTACTTAATGCATTCTTTGCCTCAGTTCTCAGTGAGAAGACAACTTGCCTTCAGGACAAGTGTCCTCCTGGGTTTGTTGATGGTGTCAGGGAGCAGAATAGTCTCCCCATTATCCAAGAGGAGGCAGTCAGAGAACTGCTGAAATGCTTGAATACTCATAAATCTATGGACCCAGATGGGACCCACCCCAGGGTGATGAGGGAGCTGGCAGATGAGCTTGCAAAGCCACTCTCCATCATTTACAATCAGTCCTGTCTCACTGGTGTGGTTCTGGACGATTGGAAACTGGCCAGTATGACACCCATTCACAAAAAGGGTGGGAAGGAGGATCCCAGTAATTATTGACCAGTCAGTCTGACCTCAGTACCCGGCAAGATAATGGAACAGCTTATATTGAGTGTCATCACGCATCACCTACAGGATGGCCAGGGTCTCAGGCCCAGCCAGCACGGATTTAGGAGAGGTAGGTCATGTTTGATCAACCTGATCTCCTTTTATGACCAGGTGACCCACCTGCTGGATGCAGGAAGGGCTGTGGATGTTGTCTATTTGGACTTCAGCAAGGCTTTTGACACTGTCTCCCACAGCACACTTCTGGATAAGCTGGCAGCCTGGGGCTTGGACAGGAACACTCTTTGCTGGGTTAGGAACTGGCTGGATGGCCAGGCCCAGAGAGTGGTGGTGAACGGTGCTGTATCCAGCTGGGGACAGTCACCAGTGGTGTCCCTCAGGGGTCTGTGCTGGGGGCAACTCTGTTCAATACCTTCATTGATGACATGGATGAGGCTACTGAATCTTTCATTAGTAAATTTGCGGACGACACTAAGCTGGGAGCGTGTGTCGATCTGTTGGAAGGTAGGATGGCTCTGCAGAAAGACCTGGAACAGTTGGATTCATGGGCAGAGTCTAACAAGATGAAGTTTAATGAGTCCAAGTGCTGACTCCTGCACTTTGGCCACAATAACCCCCTGCAACATTATAGGCTGGGCATGGTGTGGCTGGACAGTGCCCAGGAGGAATGGGTCCTGGGGGGTCTATAGTCAGCAGCCGGCTGAACGTGAGCCAGCAGAGTGCCCTGGTGGCCAAGAGAGCCAATGGCATCCTGGTCTGTATCAGGAATGGTGTGGCCAGCAGGAGCAGGGAGGTCATTCTTCCCCTGTACTGGGCACTGGTGAGACCACACCTTGGGTATTGTGTCCAGTTCTGGCCCCTCAGTTTAGGAAGGACCTTGAGATGCTTGAATGTGTCCAGAGGAGGGCAACAAAGCTGGTGAAGGGCTTGGAAAACAAGCCATATGAAGAACGTCTGAGGGAGCTGGGGTTGCTTAGCCTGGAGAAAAGGAGACTCAGAGGTGACCTTATCATTCTCTATAACTTCCTGAAGGGTGGTTGTAGACAGCTAGGGATTGGTCTCTTTCTCCAGGCAGCACTGACAGAACGAGAGGACACAGTCTTAAGCTGCATCAAGGGAAATACAGGTTGGATATTAGGAAGAAGTTTTTCACTGAAAGGGTGATTAAATACTGGAATGGTTTGCCCAGGGAGGTGGTGGAGTCACCATCCCTAGATGTGTTTAAAAAGAGACTGGATGTGGCACTTGATACCATGATCTAGTTGAGGTGTTAGGGCTGGGTTGGACTCGATGATCTTGAAGGTCTCTTCCAACCTACACATTCTGTAATTCTGTGGTTCTGTGATTCTGTGATTCTTGTCCCCCCACCTCAGCAAAGACAAAACGTGGTTTCAAACAACCTTCTAGATATGCCCACAGACATACCCCTTCCTCTACTGCAAAAAAATTAACTTTGGGCTGATGGAAACTGGGACAAACATCTCATCTAAACCTGCCCTCTTTCATTATAAAGCCTTTAATGCTTGTTCTATCATAACATGCTCTTGTAAAAAACCCCCCTTCAGCTTTCTTGTCATCTCTCTTCAGGTACTAGGCTTTTATAAAGTCTCCCTGGAGCCTTCTCTTCTCCAGGCTGAATAAAACACACTCTGCCTGTCTGCAGAAGAAAGGTACTCTTTTGATCACCATGACCCTTCTCTGGACTCACTCATGTCCTTCATATGTGGGGGCCTCCAAATCTGAATGCAGTACTCCAGGTGAGTCTTACCAAAATGGATTGGAGCAGCAGAATTAACTGCCTCAGCCTGCTGGTCACACTCCTTTTTAATGCAGCTTAGGATGTGATTGGCTTTCTGGGCTGCAAGTGCATGTTTCTGACTCATGTCAATCTTTTCATCTGCCAAATAGCATGTTGCTTACTCTGTTTGTTTCAATTTACCTTGGGAGGGAGGGTGAAGTCATTTGAGTGTTCTGAAACAATTAGAAACATAACAATACTTTACATAAGTCCTTAACACTCATAAAAAAAAATCCCTACTAAAACAAGAATTAAAATAAAGTAAGCATGAAATTTCAGATTTATTTGGAGGAAACACACAGCACTCAACCTTCTTTAAGCTACTTATTATAAATCATTTAGTAGAAGTCATATACGTCTGTACATGAGTTCTATGTGTAACTAGCTCAGTGTGAGTATTTTCAGATTTCAAAAATAGCTAGAAAACACAGGAAATATTAAAAGGTCAATAAAGCAATGTTAATACAAATTTTCTTTTACTATACTAATTTTTTCACTCAGTGGTTTATTTCTTTAGAAACCTAGTCATTTGCCTCAATGATGGAATCAGGGAGTCGCTCTCTCCCAAGTTAGACACAAAATATGTCCTTTTTCAATCCATGCTGAGAATATCAACACTGACTCAACAAAATTCTGTACCCAATGCTCTGTTGGGTTATGACTTGAATAGCTAAAGGCAATATGTTGTACTTTTTCTAGAAAAATAAAGAAAACAAAATCACTTACAGTAATGGGACTACATTTTCACTGAAAATCTAAAGACAGGGTAGATACTTTAAGAATATAGAAAGTTAAACATTGCACAAAATTTTGCTGTTTCTTTGTTATCGAATGAGAGAGCTAGGGAGATTGCAAAGGCATTTGGTTTGGTATGAAATGAAAAATTTCATGGAACATTTTTATATCTTTATACATCAAACTCTGATGTAAAACATTTTTCCTCCTTCTGCAGTCTCTTTTTTTGCAGGCTTAATGAAAATAAATTAAAATAAATAAAATCAGGAGAAGAAAAATCCCAAACAAAACACCAAAAACCTCCCCACACATTCTTTTTCACAGAAAACTCAGTGAAATTTCAACAATTGGATCTGACACTGGTTCATTATTTCATCTCTGTGTGGGTGGGTTTTGGTTATTTTTTTTTTTCCAAATGAATTTAGCTTTGCTCTGGGTGACATGAATTTTTTTATGGGGAGTACCTAGAAGAAATAAGACTCAAAGTAAGACTCAAAATAAGAACAAGAATTAAAGGAATGAAAGGAGAGAAGAAATAAAAATCCTATTTGCTATTGGAAACTTTTAGCTATAGTCTATTGGAACAGTATACATACTAACAAGAATTATTCTCCATGTGAGTAAACAAGGAAGAGTATTTGTTATTGTTTACAATAGCATGTTCATTAGCTTACATAAACTAGAGACTTTATAAGCCTCTTCAAATCAAACATTTTTTACCAGGTATTTTAATTGCTGATGCCTAGGCAACCATGAAATAAATTACAATTTGCCCTTGCATGATTTAAACCTGGTATGAGATTTGCCACAAACAAAAGAAATATTTCTCTGCTGGATTTCTTTCTGCATCATTTACTCCCTGCAGTTTAGAGCAGATTAATGTGTTCAGAGACTGATTGCAGTAATTACTCTACCCTGCTGCTCTTCTATATTATGCAAACAAATGCACATGATGAAAGGGAGAAAATGGACAAGAAGAGAGAGTCTTAGGCTCTCCTGATATACAACTTAAAACAATAGGTCATGAATAAAAGCGAAAACTTTAAGCTGAACTTGAGTGCAGTTCACAAAGATAATGATGCATATCATTAGTTCTTTTTCATATTTGTTTGAATGACATTTTATGTAATAATTTTCCATTAAAATTGTTTTTAATTAATTCTTTTAATTTAGGAACTTTGGAACGGCGACAGATTTTCAATGTTGGTAAATGTTACAGTTCTTTTGAATAACTGCTTCCAAATCCTTGTTTGCCAGTAGCAATCATCAGTGGAAATAATTCACTTATACTTCAGTTACAGGAAATGACCACCATAAATAGTTCAGTTTTGCTTTTTTATTCCAAAAAAAGAGTAAAAAAAGAAATTTTTAAAAATATGAAACAAGGTTGTAAAACAAAACAGGTAGTTTTGGACGGTAAACCCATAATTCTTACCAGTAATATGCTGAAAATCTGTATACAGTATGTGTGTCAAAAATTTACACATTGATACACCTAATGAAATCACTCGAACTGTTGGGGTGTGTGTCTCTTTGGTCAGCCCGGTGTTCGGCTGCACCACCCGGGAGCTCTGACACGCCACAACAGAATCGATTTGTGAGTCTTGGCTCAGCAGTACTTCAACTCTCGCTGTCACGGCCGTCCTATAAATGAAAGAGGGGACTCTCGGAGGTTTGGGGAACAGAGGTTTATTCAGGGGTCACAGGGGAACCCTTTACCTCAGGCCCGGTGCCTCGGGAGAGACCTCAGGAGAGACCCCGGACCTGGGCTGCAGGGGGGTTTTGTCCAGGACAAGTTCAAGGGGTGGGTACAAACTATAGACCTATAAAACAAAGCAAAGCAACAAATGCCAACTGGATTACCTAACTACTAACAAATCAAAGGTAATTTGGGGAGGGGTCTTGGGGGAATCCTCCAACTGCAGGCCAAATCTCCTCGAAGGTTCTGGACCTTGGAGATAGGGACTCAGTGATGGACAGGGGAAAGAAGGATACATTGGAGAGGATGGGCAGGGATCATCATGGGGAAAGGACCAATAGGAAACAGTCTCTGGGCAAAGACCAGAGAGGCATAGAAACCCTTATCAACTTATGATAAGAGAAAATTCCAAGACAAGGGGCCCATACGGGGTAACTAAAACTTATACTAAATTTATAATAGAACAAAATCCTGCAACCCCACATCAAACCTTTTCTGGACTTCACTTTACCTCTCTAGCACACTGCAAGACATCTGGTGAAACTGTCTCATTTCAGGAAAAAGGCTCAACCTAGTGACCTTCAGGGGTCTCTTTCTATCAATGTTTGTGGCCTTATGAACCCAACCTTCCTGGAAATAGATTGAAACTCCCATTGTCTTCTGTAAACCTACAATTCAAAACTGTCATGTAAGTGTTCCTGGATTGGCCAAATGGGTTAAAGTCTATTGCTGGTTATTACATAAATGTAATAGTTATGACAGAGAAATTGACAAGGTATGTTCTTATATTCTTAATACTGTGTAGTTTTTTTTATTCTTCTCTTCTTTTTTTTTTTTTTGGTAACTTTTGTGAATAATAATAAAGATATGCATAGAATGGGGATAGATGTACTTTCCTTTTCTTGTTGCTTGTACTTCCTTCCCTGGGTAATTATCAAGAAGGGAGGTATAGTGATTTTAGTAATTGATATTAAGTAGCTTGTACTTGTAAATTCTTCTGTTTCCATGCTAGAGGACCTCCATTTTAGGAGGACCTAAAAAAATTTCACAGCATTGACACTATATTAAAGATTAATTCCAAACTTACAATTGGTAGAAAAATATCTTTTCTTCATTTCCTTTGCAAATACTTTTCACAACTTTTGTGCTCTATCACTGAAATATTTATTAAATGCTGTTTTGTATTGAGCTTTTAAATTCTTTTCCCATTACAGTAATAATCTTTTAAAAATTACTATACAATACTGTATACGTACATATAAAGTATATATTATGCATATAATAATATATAGAAATGTTATATAGTTATGCAGGTATATAGATATATAGACATATAGATGTAGATATATGGATATAAATACAGAGCAAACGAAAAGATTAAATATCATTCATTCATTCATTCAAGAAAAAAAAACAAACAAAAATTATCCTTGAAACAGGATACTGAGAAATGGCAAACTTGTTATTCTGCCACAAGGAGTTGTGTGCTAAAGTCATTGGCAGTCAGCACGATCTCAGGAAAGAATGCATATTATCTCTTATAGGATTAGAAAAACACTGTCTGCTTTATCTAGTTGCTTCCTTTGAGACATATATCTTACATTTGTCTCTTCTGTCTCATGCTTTAAACTCCAAGATCAGATTACCTTCTCATGTGTCTAAGCATATTTATGGAAAACGTTGCAAATTCAGCTAGAGCTTTGTACTATATTTCTAAAGTTGTCAAATGATGCTTGTTTCATCTTCCTACTAAGAAATTAAAAATAAATAAAAAATTGGTAGAAACACTAAAAAATAAGCCAAAAAACCCAAACCCACAAAACCAGAAACAAACAAACAAGAAACATACACAAAAAATCCCAAAACCAAACTATCCCAAACGAAAAACCACACAGAAATAAACCCCAAACCCAGAAACAAAACATAAACAAATAAAACAAAAACCAAACCAAAGACAAGGAGAGAGTTTCTATGAGGCTGTCAGTCTGATAAATGTGGCTCACTCTGTAAATGCAAAACGAATATTTGGGGCACAGGTCTCAGGAAAACCATCTGTTGTCAGAAATCCGTAACTACTGCAGGGCTAGAATGATTCTAGAAGGTATTTTCCAAGGTAAAAGCCACATAATCCAGTGGCCAATAAAGGTATTGTATAAATAAACTGGACTTATTCTGCCTGTTGTGTTTTCTCTGCTTCAAAGCCCAAAGCTTATTTGCACATAAAAATAATCCTTTTTAGCTTTTCAGTATCTGCTGCTAGAAAGCTTGCTATTCAAAGTTCACCTATCATGAAACTTGCATGTCAACCGGAATACCATTATGTTCAATCAGACTGCAAACAGGTTCAGTTCGAACTGAATTGTGAGTTGAGTTAATTTGCAAACAAATGCTAGAATTAAATTTTTCAAGTTTTATGTGCTTTTGGATATTATTACTATGGTTACTAAAACTATACCATGGTCTTTATGGTCTTGAAAATCCAAATTTTATTGCATTAAGCTTTCACTTAAGGCAAGCTCTTTACAGAGAATCAGGCTGGAGCAGTACCTCGTTTATACCACTGAGGTCTTCCCCCCTTTCCCTGACCCCTGTCAGAAGCTATCCTTCCATTCTTGCAGTCATACCTATGTTAATCATTTGTTTTTCATGGCTTGGGAAATATTTATGTGTGTTCTGCCTTGTACCAGAACTTTTCACCCTTGATCATATTACCACTTAGTTTAGGTGAACCAGTTCAGCAGGGAGATGTTCAGAAGTCATTTCTTCCTTGCCTTCAACTATTAATTACAGCCTCCCATCTCAGATTTTGTAAGTGACAGTGTGAAAGATCCCAGTCTGTTCTAGTGCATCCTCAAATAAATTTTACTTCAGCAGCAGTTGAAAAGCTCTCATATGATGCTGGAGCATCAGGAAATAATTTCTCTTGAATTCTATTTATGAGGGCTTAAACCATTACAGTTCAAATTCATACTGTAACAAATTTAGACTGATATTCACATCCTCACTTGTGACTTCTCAGAAGATGATTAACAAGGAAAATAGTCTCATACTATCTTTCACATTTAATGAACTAGATGTGCAAACCTGTTCCATTACACTATAATGAAGCCCTATTCTTTGATGAAGACCAGAAACAAGAGAAATCTAGCTTATTTAAGTGGATGGTGAAAGCAACATTTCAGAAACAGGCTTACTACTTTCACTTTAACAAACTTATTTATGCTCATTACTGTGAAGCTTTATTTCCTTCAGTAAGTAAAGGATAAGGTATTTTACAATTCTGTGCCAAACTAGAATATTGATGGAAGGAATTGTACACCTGAACATCACAATGTCTACACTTGATTCTTGGATACCGTTCTATCTCTTTTTTCTTAGGAAAATACTAAGTAAAATACTGTTTGCCTTTTACAAAAGTTGAATAAAACAGTAGAAGTCAAGTCCAGACACAAAAAGTCAGAGACTCAAATCACTGGATATTGATAAGCACCTGTTGTGGTTTGCAGTCAAAAACTAAGCCTCACAGAGCTGCTCACTCACCCTCCCTCACTGGGACTGCAGAGAAAAATCAGAAAGGTAAAAGTGAGAAAACATGTGGGTTAAAATAAAAATCACACATAATGGAGACTTAAGAAGGAATATACCATCACTTCAAATGTCTCCTCCTTCTTCTCCCAGCTTTATGTGCTGAGCATGAGGCGTGTGGTGTGGGATATCCCTCTGAACAGCTGGGGCCAGCTGTGCCTGCTGTGTTCCCCCCAAACTCTTGTGCATCCCCAGCCTGTGCTGGAGGGCTGGGATGAGAAGCAGAAATGGCCTTGGATCTGTGTAAACACTGGTTAGTAACAGCTAAAGCATCCCTGTGTTATCAACACTGTTTCCTACACTATCCAAAACATAGATCCATAGAGCTACTATGAAAAAAATTCATTTTATCCCAGCCAAAAGCAGCTCACCACTACCTACCCCTGCAGATCTACCTTAGATTTATCACAGCATGGCAGATCATATATTTGTATCTTAACCAGGAGAACCACTCTGCTGTTTTTTGCTACCACTGCTTTCTTTGGAACCCTGAAAACAATGTGCAGGTATTGCATAAGAGAAAAAGACCCTACATTATGTTAAAAAGTAAGCAGACGAGAAAATGATATAAATACATCTGTAAATAAAGCTGAAATATACTAAAGAAAAACAAAGAAACAAAAAAAATCCTTCAAGAAAACATCAAGTGAAGCTAGTAACCAATGTCACACTTTTCAAAGGGAACATCTAGCTTTGTCTTTTTCTTTCATGCTTTCTTTTTTTTCCCAAGGCATGGATGGAAAATTCCTTATCAAAACAAATTTTTGCTCAAAGTAACAGACATGATAGTGTGGTCTTTAAAAGCAAATTGGATACTGCTCTACTGACAACTTTAATTTTCATTGATGTATTGTGCTAGGAGTCAATGACTGATTACTTTGTTAGGAATACATCAGTGTAATCAGATAAAAATATTGAAAACCTGAAAAATAGAAAAAAATATGTTAGCCAGTTGTTCAGCTGATATATTTGCTAAATTATGAATCAGGCTTAGCCAGAACTTAAATCTTGTAAATATCATCTGATTTTCCATTACATAAACAGCATACCATGAAGTCTAGCTCAATGGTGGTTTGATTTTCTTTTTTTATAACTATATTACTCTTTTGAAATATTTGAATTTTACATAGTCTCATTAAAAAAAAAAAGGCAATTAAAAGCCAGCAATTATTTAATTAAATTTTGAGTTTGTTATTCAATCCAAGAAAGACTGAGTCAAGGACTCAGCCTTGGGTTATGCAAAAAGCTCTTGTAGTTTAAATGAAAATGATATTTGTAATTTCCACTTACTTTTGTGCTTGCCTCTGATAACAGATATTTTCCCTGAGCCTATCATAAGATGTATCACCTTTAGTCACTATCCATGTTAATATTTCTATTTTATTATGTATGAAATAGAGCAGCAAAATTTTGTGTAGTGACAAAATATTAAGTATTCAGCCAAGACTGATTCCAGGCCAGTTAAACAAAGTATCATGACCAATGATGAAGAAATAGCAAAATCTCAGGCATGGGAGGTTGAGAAGTCACAAGTAGTTGATTATTTCATCACCTTTTTTTTTTCCTCTTAACACCTGTGCCCAGATCCAGCATTAATATCTTCTGCATCTTGGTAGAAAAGGATGATATTGCATCGTCTTGTTGTTCCTAATTTTCTGGATTTGGTCTTGGAAATATTTTGTTGCAACTCCCAGAGTCTACAAATGTTGTCTTGTGAGAGCCAAACTGATTTTTTAATATGAAAAACATATGCTGCTAATCTTAAAAATGTCAGTGATGAGTGCCTGTAGACCTGGAAAGCTGCAAAGAAACAACAAGCACATTATCATGAGGAGATAACTGTTCTCTCCTTGAAATGCCTTATATAAAACAATCAATACCTTGTTAAACGAATATATTTTTCTCAATTTTTCTCTTATTTTTTGTGTATACACAGAGAGAGGATTAATTCACATAAACTCTGTCTAATGTAAATTATTTTCTCTGTTTTCCATTCCTTGGTCTTTTATCTAAACTAAAGTCAGGTTTGCAAACTGGAATAGAATATAGCTTTGCTTAATGATACAATAACTAATCGATATACTTTTCTTCTTAATTGTTTTCACATAGCAATGTGTTTTTAAATGCATTCACTATTTAATTATAGGGCACTTTTTAAAATTTTTTGTTGCTGTTAAATGTGTTTTCTTAAGATATCTTGACGCTATTGTGATTTCCCATTAAATTATTTTCATTTATTCATACAGTTTTACTATAATTATAGCATGTCTATTATGAATTAGTAGACATGACTCAACAGTGCTTCAGCAATATTAAAGAGGTTTAATAAGTTCCGGACAAAAACACATCACCTTGAAGTAAACTGGACTTTATCAACTCAATTTTTTTACCTATTTGGCTTCTTAAAAAAGGCGACAGACAAGGGGGAATTCTTTTATATAACTTTTCAGTAAATTCCCTCTAGTCAATGTAGGATAAAAATCAAAATGCATAATAATAAAACTTCTAAAAATAATGGGTTTTATTAATATATACATTAAAAATCTTTGCAGGGGAACAGGAGAAACACTGTTTTTTCTTGTGATCACATATGATTCTGCATATGTAATTCAAACTAAAATTTGTAACTACCCAACACTGAGTAGAAACTCCTTCAAATTTAGAACTTTAGCTTCCTGGTGATAATTTCTGTGTTTATTCCCATATTAGTCTACAATTATGTTGTGTTAGTTCAATATTCATTGTTTTTTAGAAATATATTAATGTACATTTTTATTTTAGTTTAAATTTTTCTTTTTTGTGGTATCTTTTGGGTGCTTAAATATTTACTCAGGTATTTAGAAAATTGTGTTTCCTTTGGTCTGATCATGTACATGAAATATTGTCCTTCAACCTACATTCAGTTTTCTGTGATCCACCACTTAATTTTCTGTAACAGTGCTATCTGGAGATTATGCCTTTCACAAGCAACAAAAGTACCTCTACATTAGTTCATAATTGTTCTAATTTTCTAAAATGTTGTGAACATCAAGCAGCATAATACTATGAATATTATTTACTCAGAGCCCAAATAGTAATCTGTTTTCATCTTCCTGATTATAGATGCTGTATTCTTATTCCTTTATAATAGGCGTTATATTTGGCGTTTTATTTCTCTAACTGGTAACTTTTGCAGCATATCAAACAACACTAAAAAGGACAGCCCATATGGAATTTTGTGAAGCAAGAAAATAGGGTGATTTATTTTTTTTTCATCAAATGCCATAAAATATAGCTCTCCCAGTATATAAGGAATGAGATGACAAAAATATCTTTTACTGTTTAAGATGTGGCAGTATAGTAAAAGACAACAGTGGTGTTTCAGAAAAGCTATTAAACATTCTATAGCTGAAAAACATTGGCTTAAATATTACCTAAATTTCACATGCTGCTTGCACGGTTTATATGCTGCAGCTGTACTCAGCAATTGAGAACTTACAGGATTTTACCCTAAATTTGATTTTTTTAATCTACTTGCTTTTACCTAACTGCCAGAACACCTTCTTTTTATATGCTCTGAATCTATATATATCCAATAAAAGAACCTTATATATATAATTTCTCCTTCAAATAGAAGATTTTTGTAACACTGAACTTTCCTGAGTACAAAATCATCACTTTATGAGTTTCAAATCCATCAAAAATCATGGCCTGTTTAGAACAAAGCTGGTGCTTGTGACAACGAATACATGCAAACTGGAAAAATAGGGACAGGATGTCCCACTAGAGGTACTCCATGGCAATTGACTTCTTGTAGTCTCTTTCCCCATAAAGGTTGAAGACTGACTGCTGTAGGCTACCATTTTTACATCCATTTCCTTCATAAATGGCTAGTGGTAATGTATTTAATTCTTCTGAGCAAGAAACTCTGTACCAATTCTAACCAAAAATTTCTGTATTTATCTTTAAGGCAACATGCTTAGTCGTTATTCTTTTCTTTCCCAAGAAAGATCTGGGGTATTCTCGGTAAATTTCATCCATTTAAAAAAAAAAAAAAATCCTTCTAATAAGTGAAATTAGATTAACTTCAGAGAAATCTTTAACCCCCTTACCGAAATATTTTTGTTTCACACAGTCTTTTTGACAAAAAATACCCGTGAAAGTCATTCAACAAGATTTATTTTCTTTCCAAAATGTGAGATAAAAAGGGTCTCCTGGAATACAGATAGACATAAATATTCATACAAAGAAAGGGATTAAGGAATTTCATGGGGTTTCATTTTTGTAAATAGTATTTTTAAAAGTCTTAGATTCTGGAGTTCTCTTGTATTTGACTAAACAGATTTTTGTTAATCTTTGAACTTTATGGGAAAATTCCTCTCACTTTTCTTCAGTTAAATAGTATTTCTCTCGTTGAAATTACTGTTTTAGGCTTACACTCTATGTTCTTTACTCTTATTTTTAATCTTCTCTCTTCTTTATTTATTCTTTCCATGTATGAGAATCCAGTCATTAAAATGTTTAAATTATTTTTATCTGAAATTCCAGTTAAGGAATTATCTCCAAGGTAAAATACAAACTTGATATTCATATGAAGTTTTCTTGTTTTTTTTTTTACTGTGCTACTTATTCCTTTTAAAAAATACTTATGTCTTTCTGACTACATATACAGTATACGTAGTTGTGTTGCATGTAAGAATACCTGAGAGAGAAGAGAGAAACATATAATTGAATTCTGTGTGCTTTCTTGCTATAGTTGGGCCAAGATTCTTATAAAATAATCAAAGATTGTCTAGCTGGAATGAGGTTCAGTATGGGCTGAATTGATGTCAAAAATCCTATTATCACCTTACCCAACTTAAGGCAGTGAAACTACCTTTGTGATATCTGCCCTTAGCTTTAATACATATAGAGTTTGTGTGTTCATATTGTTCCATCTAACCTAGTAGAAATTTGGTAAGGCTGAAACACATTGCTTTTAAGGAAAACTTTCCAAAGATAAAGGAAAAGTCAAAAGATGGTAATTACACTCTTTGCAACCCATGTTCCCTCATTTCTTTCTATTGGTAAAGACCGTGATCCTTCTTAAATCTCCATTAGAACAACCAAAATTTGCTGTGATGCCTTAGGAAGGCTGATCTGAAACAGAGACCAGACAGAGCTAGAGAATAAAGTAGGTATTTATTGAAAGGCCTTTAGGGTACACCTTGGGCAGGACAAGAGCCTGACCAGGGCTACACCCAAGGCAGACTTAGAATGGTCACAAAAATGGCTTACCAGACACAAGGTCTTACATTTTTATAAGCTTTTGTCCATTTGTATATTGGGGTTTAATTGTCTAATTGCATCTTCAGGTTGTGAGGTCCCATCCTTCTTGTTTTCTCTCTTCAGTCCACTGTTGTTTATGTTTTTGGGCCTGAAAGTTGGCATTGGTCTTCAGCAGGAAAGGATTTGTTTTGTCTACCTACTCTGTCAAGAGAGCTGAACCAGCACTTAATATGAGGCTCAGAACTACACACCTAGGCAGCACAGAATCTGAAAATATGAGAGATAAAACTTAAGGTGTCAGCTGAAAATCTTTTTTTTTTTTTTTTTTTAATCTAACAGATAGGGAGCATATAGTTACTTCATTTCTCCGGACTTTTCATGGTCATTGTTCCAAAGAGTGGATGTACTTGAGTGTACTTGAGTGTGAATAAAACTTTCTATAGTTGGCAATCTACCCTTATGGTAGAAGTCATGTAAATGAGATTAAGTCTGGATATAAGCCTCCATTTATGGCTGGAGGACAGTCATAAGAGTGCATTAATGGACTTGTTTCCTTTTGGAAAAAGGGGAGGAACCTCTTTGGTCACAGCTGAAAATTATGCCTTATTCTTGGTGCAGCTACATGTATAGCATAAGGTGATCTATAGGTACCTTCCTGGGCCTGATGTGGCATCATGAGAGATCAGTAAAAGAAATTCCAGTGAGTATGAATGACACAAGGCTGCAGTATGTTACTTGGGAGTGAGTTTCCCATTTAGACAAGTATTAGAAGTATCTGTTTGTCACCCTGATGAAAAAACTTTTTTGTTGTTTATACTCTTGAACTGGAGTTTCTCACGCAGCTTCACAAAAATAATGTATATTTTTAGCATTTATCTATTGTTTGCATTCTTGTCCTCTGGGAGGAGAAACGTGATGGATGGTGATGTTCACCATCCAGGTCAAGAGGTGGCAACCTGTGTAGCCAGTCTCTGGCCTTTTGTAAAAATGTATATATGGAGTCAGATTTTTAGAATAAAGTAGTAGAAGCTTCCCCTTGAGCTGCTGCGTTTGCCTCGTTCCTCAGGTACCCTGAGACTGCCACATCTGTTTTTTCACCAGTTCTAATTCTCTCAAGAGCCAAATACACATCATGCCTTTTCCAATGTTTTTGTCAGACTGTCAGATTATATTACCAAATGAAAAATTGACTTCTCTGGTGTAAAACCAGTAAGTGACAGCATAATTCAATCTTTGTGCTGTAAGATGAGAACTCTGCAGAGCAGGTCAGAAACGTGGTTACACAAGAAAATTCACCAAAGGGCTTTCAAATAAAGCTTTTCAAATGCCATAACCTGATATCAATTTATAAGAACAGGTTTAATACAGATGAAAATATTTTTACCTTTGCTCAGCTCTTTTATCTCAAGAACAGGTGCTGTTGTATGGTTTGCTTTTTAACTTGGCATAGTTCTGGAATTATAGATGTGCACTGGGGTGCTAAGTTGCACCAATAGCTGTGCTTATGCTTAGTGTCTTCTTCAAAGACACTCAAGAGCATTGCAGAAGATAGTTTCATATGTTTAACAATGACAAAAATGTGTGTTTAGGCACATCAGGAACATCAGAACTGGAAAGGGGCAGCTTCCATCTCTGTGGTTCATTAGAGTTGGTAATGTTATGATGTCAGATACAAACATTCCTCTGAGAAGTTGTATGACTCTTGAGAATATGATGTAGTGTTCTTAGCTGTATAGCTGGCTCACACTTGACTTTGTGTCTTAGTCCTATGGAAATTTCTAATGCATTTGTGTGGTAGAGAGAATGCTCTGTGCTGGGATCTGTTTCTCAGTAATTTCTCTTTTCTGAGGAAAGAAGAAAGTATATTGGCAAGATTATTCCAGCTTAATATGTTCTCTCATTTAAATTAAATGTTTGGTGCTCTGCCATTTCAGTCATCAATGTCCTTGGAGTGAGCTTGACTGTCCTTTCAGACAGGTCTGGGTATGTCTGGTGCCTTTTCATAATGGATAAAAATATGTGAACTACTTTCTGCAACAGGGCAAGGCAAATATAGTAACTTCTGACAAGCCTTGACAATGTACAACGTATCATCTGTTCCTTACGCTCAAGTAAAAATCTGCATTCCTACAGAGAGGCAAGTTAGACACCTGGCAATAGCTGCCTATGTGCAAGACACTTGGTAAATATTCTGTGATATAAAGCACATTAATGGTGGAAGAAGAATGACCTATCATATATTTATTGTGGACTAGAATATATAGAGACATAGCTGGTAATTTGACTGCATATAGACATGATAATTTGTGTTATTATTAAAGCTTGTTTGTGTATCAATGAAGATTTTATTAACTATTCCATAGTAATTGGTTATGTATGAGCTTTGCTGTGTTAATATAAAATGATTACCACATTTGGATTAAAATAAAAAAGGAAAAACTTCTGAACAGTGTATGAAAAAATTTGAAAGCCAGATTGCATATCAGAATTCTATATGAATGGATTAATCTCAAAAGCCACAGTTAAGATTCATTTTATCTTTCCAGTCTTGACTAAAAATATCTTTTTGTTTTCATATTAGTTAGTATTTGTGAAGTAATGCTGCATATGAATTTGCAAAACAGGTTGTCTCCTGTAAAAAACCTAGAATTTATATGTGTATAAGTAAAAATCAGTAGAATATTTTCAGAAACTAAAAGATATGAATACTTGTCATGAATATTGACCACTTTTGTTTTCCGCATTCATTGTGAATCTATTCAGAAGAAAACTGAGAAACTTTACATAAGTCTACACATTTTTAAAAACTACAATTTTAAAATTACATCTGAACAGATATGATATTAGATATTCTTGATTTTGGTGGAAAAAATTAAAAATTGCCCCTCAAACTTTTCAGAACAGGCATTGCATACCTTTTTCTTATGATTTGATTTATTCATCTGATTTATTTCCTACTAGTTAGCAAACCGTGATCAGATTTTCATCTCTTTGACAGAGCTGACTTTCTACAGTAAGTTAGTAAATAAAGCTCCATCCTTGTTACTAGACCTATTTAAAATGCAAGAATGTTCGCAATGATTTTGATATGATACCCTATCCTTCTTTCACCTATCATGGTATCTGACTGCATTCAGCTCTATCAGTCTTCATGTCTACTCTAATAATACATTTCAGAAGGAATCCAAGCTGTCTACTCTATTTTTCATCTATTTTTAATAGTGTAAAAAAGAGGAATAAAAATTACAATGGAAAGTATTTTGAAACTGTGTTTTAAAATAGAGGTTGTCCTATGTTAAGAGGTAGTCTTCCATCCCACCTAATTAATTCAGTTTTGCTTTTTAGAGACCATATCCATGTTCCTACTTTTATGCTTTTCAAATCTCTTGAAGTACCTACAACAAAAAATTTGCAGATGATCTTGTGGGCTGTGCTCTACCTCAGATCCTCAGATCAGATGCCAGCAGCTTCACTTGAGCAAAATCTTTTCCTATTTATTTCCACTTCTGTGACTAATATCTATTTTTCACTTGCTATTTTAACTCTGATCAGATTTTTAACTCAAAGCTTGTCATTCTTTTCTAGGTGGCTTTTGGAAAGGCTCATTGATGTATTTATCTTATGAGCTATAGAATGTTTGCCTCCTTATTTATAGGGATAATTGCCCAGGTGTTCCAATCTCATTGCTCTTCAAAACATCAAGAGTGACCTCTGGTTCAAGGAGGAAATGCAGGTTATAAGCAGGAAGAGATAGTTTTAATTTATATATCTATAACTCCAGCCACAAGATCAATAATTAAATCAGTCTGGTCCAATTACTATTTCAATCAGATTCAGGTTTTATAGTTTGCTGTGTAATACTGTAACCATCTTACTTCTTTTAAGCATCTAAGCAGCATCTTATGAGCACAATTCTGCATTTCTTGTACTGTGAGAGAGCACTAGAAATGTTGTTAAATGCTTGGTGTTGTACAGCAGGATGAAAAGGGCTGTGTTTGACAGCCCCTGGGTCTTTTAGAGGTTGTATCACTGTTTGCCAAGGCGGAGTTTCGGTGGGACAACTACACCAGCGTCACACTGTCCAGCCATACGTAACCAGGAATTATTCATCAGGATGGGATTTTTATAGCTGCACAGTGATTTCTGTCAAAAGGTTTCTATTATAGCTCACATACACATGTAGGCGCCTGCACACACACACATCTGATGTACCCTGCCCTATCAAGAATCACTTCCCTGTAGCTGAGACTGTATTCTCAATAGAGGCTTATGGTAATATTTTATTCCTAAACTTCTGCTGCTGTTGTATGCTGTTATATGCATGAAGCATAGGTATGCTTCTCCTGTACCATATAAAAATCACCATCCCAACAATATTGCAGAGCCTTTTGAGGATTATTTGATTTTCAGTGTGTTGAAATCCACAATATTTGTGAGAGGAAAAATTTTAAAAGAAAGGCAAAACAAGAAACCTTAAAAAGAGCAAATGAAATGCGGAGAGAAACATTTTTGAATAATGCTTCATTTGTCAACAGTACCTTAGAGACTTTTCCTGTGCTGAACTCAATATTTCTTTTGAATAAGAAATTTACCTCTTCCTACTGGTCAAAAACAATTGTTTTGAAGGAAGTAGCAATTAGTATAAGATCAGCATGTTTTCTTAACAATTACATGTTTTGCTTGATGATGTTGCAGATATATTCCTATAGCATAATACTTTTTAAAGTAAATAATTTAAATATGAGTGTTAGTATGAGATCAAATATGTTGACAATAAAGGAAATACAAAAATTGGGCTTTTTAGCAATTTGATTTTTTCACATAAAGGCTTTATTCCCCAACTTGCAGGGAAACCCCCATGTGGTTTCAAGGACATTTATTTGCATGAAGATCTTCGAATAATTTGGGAAAAAATACAGATGTCTTAGTATCAAAAGAATAAGGTTTGTATGACAAAAAAAATATTTATCTTTGTCTATATTTTGTGCAGGTAAATGAAAACATTTTCCAATGGTGACATTCACAAAAGAAAAATATTTTTTGAGGACAATTTTTAATCTAATGATAAAAAACTTTCTAGTTAGAGGAACTTTAATTAAAAACCACCCCTTACTGAAAAAAAAAATAAAAACTCCATGGAAAATTCTGAGGAAGGAATTAATGGCTTCAAATTTGACCTTTGGCTATTCTTTTAGGCAGATTTAGACTTCCCATCTTTAAACCCACTCTAGAAGAATATTTGTGAAACAACTGACAGATGCCTCCCTAATTGCTACTACAAGAGAAGAAACCTATGGTTTCTGCTGTCAAATTATAAAACTTAATTGCTAGGTTGGGCCTTAATACTGGTAAACCAATGTTTAAGTATTTGTGGTGCACAAAAGCAGTTTCACTATTGAAATACAAACAAATTCCCCATATATCCACAATACTTTTAAAATAATGTAAGAAGTGACAATAAAGGGACCCTATAAAAAAGATGAACCTTAATAATTTTGAAGGCAATAGATAGGGGTTATTGAGATGACACTTATCCCATTATTCTTCATTTGGCTGACATAAATTTTACAAATTACTTATTTTTCTCTTTGTGATACTTCTGTCATGATGAGACTCAGAGCTTTGCAACTATTCAAAAGGTAGGACAAACTGTTATCTTGTGCAAGCACATAAAGGATGTGAACCAGTTTCTGAGGCATAGATAATGCCTGGTTTTTGTTTTATTATCACTACGGAATTATATTACCTTCAATTGCCCAAACTTCTTATTTTCACATAGGCACATCATATTTATCAAACACAAGAACTCAGAAGTCCATCTCTCTTGGGCCACCTTCAGACAGATGTCTGTTGTGGGTATCAGGACACAGTAAATTAATGCCACAACTTTCTACTGGTCTCTGTGTCAAAGACTTGAAGAACTGGGCTGTTGAGGGCAACTGCAGGAGAAAAGTGACAGACTAACATAGACCACACCAGAAAGTGTTGCCAAGGGAATCCAAGGACACATCACTGCTACCAATCTTCTGGCTCCTGTTTTCCAAACCGTCGTGGAAGACCTTTTTCCCTATTCTTCCAAGTTGTGTGGTAACATCTGTCAGGATGTAATTGTCCTTAAATTAGTGGTGTATAAAAAAGAAATGATTTTACTTTTTTCTTGGATTTTGAGACTACAGAATGAGCTAGGTTATAATTTTAGGCATTCTCTTGTAGTTATGAAAGCTAAAGAGTAACTTGTGTGCTGTATGTACCTACATCTTTTTATGTATACATACCTTTGGTTAAGGTAATTAATTTTTGATTAATTTTAAATAATTATTTTATTAATTTTTGGTATTTTATTTAAACATTAGGACTACAAGATTTAAAAACAAATAATATGCTTTAGCATTTTAAAGCATCATAAGAAATGGTTTACAAACAAGACTTTCATGCAGCATACTTTAGACGTTGGTTTATGGTGATTTTCACTACTCATTTGCTGGAGGTCTTTTAAGAGACATCTTAATACCTAGGTGTAACACTGATCTAATAGAGATGTCCTGAGAGCAAATTGACTCATTATAGGTAGACTGTACCTACTAAATTATAGTAAAAGTATTTTCTAACTTTGCATTTAATAGAAAGTAGCTGGGACAAAGAGGAGAAAAGCTTTTGATAGCCACTGGACTTCTTTCTGCCCAAATTATCTCATCTTGTGTAGAGTTTCTTTCTAAAACAGACCATTGAGCAATTACATGGTTCTGCTTACACTTTCAATAGCTTCTAAAGGCTAAAATCCTCTCAGAATGACAGCCATGTACAAAGGTGAGCAGTACTCACGTGCATTAAGAGCTGATCAAAGAGTAAAGATAAAGTCATACACCTAGGCAGCAATTACTATCGCTTCAAGTTAACGGAGATTTTCTTACAATATTGTCACTTTGTAGTATGCACATTGGCTCCTGTTCAGTCAAACAAATACCAGACCAAGTTATACACTTTGAATAGACAAAAAAAGTTTTCAAAACCAGAAACTCCTGCAGATTAGGAAGCAGCCGTGTTCACTGTGTCCTTCAGACTTGTTTTCCTTCAAAAATACTATGATAATCTCTTTTTTCCCCTCTTTCTGTTCCACATATTCTACACAGTGTTAGATGCTCCACAGAGGCACTTATAGCAGGAGAGAAAGTAACCTGGGCTCTTTAATGCAAATCATTAAAAACAAGTACATCCTTCCTTTGGCTGTAAGGGGAACCTAAGGCTGCTTTTCTTTCAAGTTAGATAACTCCTTCAATAGCAGTTCCCATCAGATTTCTCCTGTAAATGCACAGAACTTCTCCCAACAGAAACACTTATCCCCAGAATCATTAATAATTGCTTCCTACAGATTGGAAGCAGTTATCACAGGAAAAGGAAATTTACGCACAGTCAGATGGCTACTACACAAGGAATATAAGATCCAAGTGTAACGTTATTGTGCCTGTGAGAGTCTTGCGCCTGTTATGGCCTTTGCATGATCACCTTGCTCCTTGCTTTCTGCTCATCCTATTTCTAAAGGCTGTTAACTTCCTCTTTCTTCATTTTAAAAATCTCATCCATTTTACAGAGAAAAAAATTTAAAAGGTGTACTCCTAATAATTACAAGCTGTTATGCCATTTTTTACATCATTTCAGAAGGAAAAACTGGGACTCATTATCTCAAGGAAGCCAGTTTGTAAACTTCCACCCTGACAAAGCTTATACATCTGTGTAATGGTTTGCTAACAATTGTGATGTTAAAAAGAACTCAACTACTGCCACTAAGTTAGAAACATGTATAAGTTTTAGCAGGCTTGGGACATAATTAAATATGTAGTATTTTTCTTTTTTCAGTTAGTCTCATTAAGAAAGTTGAAAATTTTTGAAATGCCATTATCTGTGTCTTGTCTCATTGAATTTCTAGCATCATGGTGCAATTTTAATAAGCCTAGTGATCCATATTGATGATGTAAATTGGGCATTTTATTAGATTGTTATCTTTTACAATTGTTCTAGCTTTTAAAATTATTTTACTTTTTAAGTATGAGAAAATATAGTTTAAAATATCTCAACTAATAAAGTAGCTAGGCAAATTTTAATTATTACTAGTATGAAGATATACAAAGATTTGTGTTATAGTAGAAAAATATATCATTATTTACCCCTTTTAATTTTTAAAAAAATCCTAGAAAATTTTGAGGGAACACCGATGATTTCAATGAGTGAAATCTGTTACTAGACTTACTACTAAAATTAACTTTTCTTTTTTTTTGCAGAGATATTTCCATAAGAAAGTCAGAGTGCTATAAAAAGTAAGTGACTAGAAAATAATCAAGGTAAGAATGATCACTTATTTTCAATAGTATCTCTCATATGGAAGATAATTTATAGGTTTTAGAATGATTTGTCTTCAACTTCAGAGAAACTCTGTGTGAAGGTCACCCTGAGGTTATTTGCCTTCATCTATTGCTCATATCATAAGCAATTAGTTCTGATAGGATAGACATTATGTAATAGAAAGATAAGTCAGTGGAGTAATAATTGCTAGAATATGATATCTTCTCAGTCTCTTTTGAGAACAAAACAAATAAGGGCAGCAAATTTCTAGAATTTAACATTTGTCATTATTGTGTGCTTAATTCAATTATCGTTATTAACACTTTTATTACTTTAACAATGCTTAAAAATTATTAACATTTTTATATTTGTTGACAGATTAATGCTGCTAAAATGACACAATATTTATGAATGATATTATTCAGCCCTTGATGATGACAAAAATATAAACAAAGTTAATAGGAGACTTACAAGCTCATTAAAAGGACTTTTTTTTTTATCAGAGAATTAGATTATATAATATAGCTAGCTGGCTCTTCTGAATATTATGCTAGGAGCAACTCAGTAAAAACATATAGAAATGTGCATTATTCAGATTATTCTCTTTCCATTTGCACTTGCTGTGGAATCATACTGGATGGCTATACAATGCTCACAGAAACAGAAAGAAAATATTGATGAGAACAATTAAGTAATCTGTAAGAAGACTGGGAATATAAAATGTCTCAAAATATGAATTATAGGACCTTAATAAGCTTCCTTCAGTAGGGTGTATGAAAAAAAGACAACCAAAGTCAGAAATGTGTTATTTATAATATACAGTGGAAACATTTATTAAATTTCTTGAGGAAATAAATGCTATTCCATTTGTTTCAAGCAATATTAAAGAACCAAACTGCAAAAGTCTTCCATAATGTCTGGAGTCTCAAGATGACTCTTAACTGAATGCCGCAGAAGAGCAGCCTACTCAGGATGACTCATGCTGTCCATATGAAATTGTATAAAGAGAAGCCCAGTCATGAAAATGCTCCTTGGCTTGCACAGAAAAAACCCCAAGGTTCTGTTTTCTGCATTTTCCTTGTTTCTGAAGAAAGAGGCTGATAATTAAAATATGTTTTTAGTATAACTACAATGGAACACACACTGCATGTCAATGGAAAAACTACACTGATAATATGCATTTTTTCTAGATAATAATGTAAGGGAAATTATACTAATCAAGATAAATTAATATATCAACTCAATGTTTAAGTATGAACATAAAAGGTGTTATCGAATGTACATATAAATAAATATTTGATTGTTTAGAAAATAATCTATATTTCCATTGGTTAAATAGCTGCTTAAATTTGTTGAAAACATAGACATATTAACAAATAAAGACTGGATAAACCTCTCCAAGTAATATTCCAAAAAGTTTCAGCACTTCATTAGTTTTTAAAAGTAAAGTCAATGTTTAAATTGAAACTCACAGTAGCAGCATTTTCTTTTTTATTCCCCATTAATAATTACTCTAGGAGACTCATTAAGGCAACAGGACTGGATACCAACTGGATACCTATCAGATACCAGCTTCCAAAAGAAGCTGGAAATACTAAGATGTCATTTGCATTGTTGTTTCAAATCAAAAGGGTACAATTATAGTTATGTGTTGGAGCAACAAATAATATTTACAGAAGACAGATTGCTTTTTATAAATTGGCTTGTCCGTGGGGGTGCTTTTGCTGGCTAGCAGTTCCTCAGGCCAATTTATAGCAGTTTGTGGGTCCTCCAATTAACTGGTTGAAGAATGGATGAGGCTTGGAAATGAATAAGCGGGCCCTGGCTTGGGTAGGTAAAGGTATTTATTTCTGTGGCTCCACATGCAGAACAAGCCAGCACCGGAAGCCAGAACAGGTCAGAACATGTGCCCGGGCTCCTAAAGTAACCAGGGGATGAGCCTGGGCAGGAAAGGAACTTCGGACCAATGGGGAAAAAGGAAGGGGGTGGGGTTACATCAGGGGTTAACCAGGTGTATTCAGGGGTGGGAATGGGAGGGTGAAAGGAGCATACCAAGTACAGACAAATAACAAAATACAAATACAAATTCAAAAACCTAAAACATGCACTGCAACAATTGCCTCTTTTTTTTTTCTTTAAAAACAGACTTTTAGACTTAAGAAAACCGAATTTGTGTCCACATTTGGTCAGTGGACCATTTTTCTATCAAGATAACTTTTTTGTATCTTCTTTATCTTCAGAATCTGCAAGCATGCCAATCACAGAGGGTGTGGTGTTATCAGAGATGCAAACTACACGTTTGATAAAACAAAGGACTATTAAAACAAAAACAACAGTAAACAAAAATGACAATTCAGCTTTGATAAGAAACCCATACTGCCAGGAGCCCCAGTTCAGCAACAGTCCTTTCAAGTTTGTTCCAGAACTGCTGATAACATTCAGGATGTTTTGATGGATGTTCTGCATTTCAGGAAAGGTTGTTTTTCACTGGCAAGTGTCACAGGAACTGGAAGTTGGAACAGCAGTAGGATTTTAACATTGGTGGGACCCTTCCCTTTTTTTGGGCAGGTGTTCTGGGACTGCAAAGGGAACTCAAGACATTTTAACAAACACAAAACAAAGCAAACAAAAAACCAGTGGGGGAAAAGTCAAGGAGAAAGGGAAAATTTTTTTCAGTGATTTTTGTTTCACCTTCCAAGGTTTTTTTTCTTTCTCTGCCAGGCTGCGAAGCAGACCTGGGCTTTTCCTTTTGAAGAGGCTTGGGCTAATTTGAAAATTTCCAAATGAGGCCAAATTGAGTCAAATTTGAAATGAGGAATGATGTTATTTTTCCTCTCAATTGCCAAATTTTTGTTTTCACACTGGGCAAGGCAGCACTTTTTTAGAAGTTTTTTTGAAGGGCTTTTATGGTTTTTCTTTCTCCTTCACTCTCTCCCCTTTCTCTCCCATCACTCCCACCCCATTCTCTCCCATCACTTCCTCTTTGTTCTTTCCCACCCTCCTCCTTTCTCTCCTCCCTGTTTTCTTGTTCTTGTGAAGGCCAGGTTGTTATTTCTCCATTCAGAAGACACAGTTCGTTTTGGGCTGATGTGTTGGAAGCAGGTAGATCATTTCCAGCAACAGTCTTGATAGCAATCAGTTTTCCTTGTTGATTTGATGTGGTCTGGTCAATTATGTGCAGGATTTTTAACATTTCAATCATCAAGGTCATGAAAATTCTGAAAAATCTTAAAAAGTCAAAAATCTGTACCATTATTAACATTTGTGTTGCTGCTTCCTTAACTTTTTCATGAGTAGGGTTAGAAATCACCGAGATTTGAACAAAATCCAACTTACACTGCTTTTTATTTTGCAATTGTTTTAAAGCTGTTACCAATTTATTTAAATCTGATTGATCAATTAGTTTAAACAATTCTTTTCTGGTGCTTAGGAGAACATATGTGTTGCTACTGATTTGAATTTAGGATTTTTTGATTCTAATTTTTCCTGTCCAGTTTCGCTCTGATCAGAAACTGGACTTACAGTGTGAGAGAGATCGCCTGCTTTTGCATCGGTGCTATGTGCTTCCCCATCAGAGGAGAGAGAGGCTCGAGAGCGGGGGGAAGGGGTGAGGCCACCGTGGGAGTCCGAGGTGGGGCGGAGCCATGCCTCGGGGGGAGTGGTTTGGCTCTTGGGTGACATCAGCCGAAACACTGATCTCGGGGCGGGCCGAGGGGGAAGAGTTTGGGGCTGCGGGGCAGGTCGGGAAGGAGAAGCAGGGGACCCTGTGCCCATGTGATTAGCGCCATGTTTCCGAGGAGCTGGCACAGGCTGAAACAGCACTTTCCTGTCGTTCCCAGTCTCCGCGGGGCTGGGTTTGGCTGCGCAGGCGGCCCCAGTGGGGTAGGCCCAGCCCGGGCCATGTAGGGGTGGCGGCAGCAGTGTGGCAGGGCTCTCGGTGACGTCTGCCTGCCCACCAAGTCTTGCAGGGGAATGGAGCTGCCCTGGCTCAGAAGCGTGGGGGGAGCGGGGCCGCTCGGACATCTCCTCTGCTCCGGCATGCATGGAGGGGAAAGTGTTCCCCCCTCACGTGCTGATCGGGAGGGGAGGCTCCCACCTGCCACCCCCGCAGCGATGTGGGTGCTGCTGCCGCTCACAAATTCAAAAATCTAAAGCATGCACTGCAACAGCTTTTTTGTACTTTAGTTCAGATTTTTTTTCCTCTGTAACTCAAACTCAAATAACCTAAATCCTGGTACTGGTTCTGTTCTTTTCCCAGACTTACCACCAGTAAGTTTGACTGAAACAGTTAAGGACCAAATTAACTACTAAAAATTCCTTCAGTTTTAAAGTTTTCTCAAATTCTTATTCTTATTTAATAAGATATTATGAGGAAAAACAAGAAGACTTCTTTATTTCCACTTCTGTTGAGGACAGTCAGCTGTGGATTGTGTTGTCCTGAGAGGCATCCATCCTTTCAGAGGATTTCATTCCACAACCGGACCAAGACCTGAACAGCTTTGTCTGATCCCAGAGGTGTCCTTTTTGTTGGCAGAGGAGTAGCCTAGAGATCTCCCAGGAGTAGCCTAGAGATCTCCCAGGGTCCGTTCCATGATCTGCAAAGAACTTGTAGGTCCACAACTTCTCCATGTCATGCCAGCACAAAGAATAAAGAGTAACTCCTACAAAATTTGAGTAATTTATCCTCACTGACAAAGATCTTTTGGATTTAGTGAAGCATCCTTTCAAATCACACTGGGTGAATAAATAAGAATGGCAATGCTTTGGATATTTGGTATTTTTTCATTTGCTGTGGCAGCTGGAATTGATCACTGAAGCTCTCACTGGAATAAATCCCCAAGTTTTAAAATGTCAGTAGTATCTCAGCATTTCCTTGTTCGTCATGTACTCTAGAAGTCAGGTACTACATTTTTTTGACACTACTCACACTCTTTTTACCTATAGATATTTTTGACAGCACATTCTACGGCAAAAAACAAGATATATTTGCTGTCCTATTAAAGGTATAAGAGAATTTGCATAATATTTAAAAGTTATTTGCTTCTCATTGATAAGCATTTATTTGAAGTTTCCCATCCTGTTACTATTTTCTGTTCTTTTTCTAGTCCCTCTTTCCATGTTGTAATTAAAAATTTGTACTTAGCCTGCTGATATTTTATTTGTAGTTCTGGGCAAAGGAGTTGTACAAGAGAGAAGTTTTAAGGGCCTGGAGACTGAGAATTACTTTCTGAATGGCTGTAAATGTCTGTGTGGGCATTTATATGGTTTGAAACTGGATATTTTGTATTTCTGCACAATTAAAGGGATATTTTTATTTTTGCATACCCAACTGATAGAAAACACTGGTCTATTGACATCAGACAGAAAGGCATTCCTGGATGAAATGCATCTTCCATAACTCTAGCTGCCTGAAAAATGGGCATCTAGTCAAACTATTCGTCTAGGCCTCTTCTCCCTCCCCTTTTAGTCAATAGAGAAATAGATTCTGCCACAGAAAATTCATGCCCTTATCTCAGACACAAAACCAAGATGAGACGGATTACCTTCTGGGAGTTGCCTCTTTCTCTTGAGTAACTATATGGGGAGGCTACATTTTGAACTCTGACCAGCCATTTAACTTTTAGATGGCTAGCTGAGCATAAATACACTCTTTACATACACTTTTATATCAGATCTGTTGGCAAAGCCATTCCATAACATGGAAGCAAACACTGCTAATGTGTGTTAAAGAGAATACTATATGGACTGCATTTCCAGCCTTTCATCTGATGCTGAGTCAGTGATATGCTGGGTTCAAGGAGTCAGCAAATCTCAAGCCGCTAAGATGAGGAGGCTGAGGAGCAGAAGGGCAGGATGGGCATCTAAGAAAGCTTTAAATGCTTGAACGGTGAATTCAAAGTGTATGAACAAATTGATCAGCACTACAGGAACTGAGAACTCTGTTGTTGCAGGTCAGCTACATCAGAAGTAAACTAATAAGGAACTGTGAAATAGAGTAGTATTATGCTAGTCTATATTTTGTGAAGAGCTGAACAGAATTTGGATCTTCCTTGCTAATTTGTAGGTCTCTATATTTGGAAACATTAGGCCAGGAAAGAGAGGGCTCAGAGCTCTGATGCTCTGGTATTTTACAAGAGCTAGTTTCAGTGAACAAATCTGCAATTTTCTAATATGAATTTTGAATGGTTCCTTGTAATATTGAAATATTCTAATTCCAGTATATACTAAATACTATATACTAAAGTATATAGCTTTAGTGATTATGATTAGACTGGCATGTTTCTACCAATATATGTGCATTTTTTCCTTAGAATGTGTATTTAGAACACCAGTTTAATGCTTTACAGTAAAAATATCTCATATTTGAATAAAACATGCAGCATAGATTTCCTGGAACTGAGTATATTTTAACATTGCTAATAACTCTCAATGAATTTACCACAGTAGAAATCTGCTTCTCAAAAGCTCAAACACTAGAAGACTCTTGCATTTACCAAATGGTATAATTCATGTCAGTGTGCATATGAATTTGTCAATTTGACAGATAAAATTTAGCAAAGACTTTTTTTGTCTCTAAAAATCAGGTAGGTGTGAAAAAATATCTTTCTCTTGTTGAACCCATGGGAAACTGTAGAAAATGTATTTTATTAATGTATTTTATTAAACAAAAAACAAATGTTCAAAAGTTTCAGTGAGAATGCAAATCTTTGAATGTTATTAGAGAGAGAAAAAAACAAAAAGGTGTACAATGTAGTAAAGCATCCCCCACCACTGAGTGGGCATCTCTGTATAAAAGAAGAGTTCCAGTTTACCTCTAAATATTTTAGGAAGTTTACCTAGAACTTTCCATACCCTTCTGACAGTGATTGGCTCAGCACCAAGAGAGAAGAACCTGTTGGACCTTATCACCATTATTCAAATCCTGTACCTGTCCCTATTGGCAGCAAACCAAATTGTCCCTCCTAAAACATTAAGTATTTAGAGAGGAGCACAAAGGAACTAAGGGGCTTTTTGGAGTGTTTCTAGCAAAGTGTCAGAGGTTTTCTCAGACACACATGCCCAGCTTTTCTTTTGTTTTCTGTAACATTTGTTATTTTTCGTTTATTAAACCTTTTACCTTACAAAACACCTCTAAAGAGCAATCTCACAAAAGTAATTTAAGCCAATCTACAAGGGCTGGACCCTCAGAGATTGATACATTTGCACCTGGTTCATAACCCTCTGGCCATGTGTTAAACCGTATCAGTACAACTTTTTAAATTTGTTGTAACTTCCAAAGAGAAATTCCTACTTAAATCATAATGTTAAGCTCACTTTAGCAGTCAGTTGGTTTTTATGCCTTTAAAAGCAATACTGTCTACTTTGTCATCTTTACAACCCAATGGCAGGACGGACCTTAGCCCTACCAATGTCTGAATATTGTATCACCAGATTCTCTGGGGTGAAGAGATTCCTACAGGAGCAGGTGGCCCGATCTGGACATCTAGCTTTGGAGTTCAGCTGTGTCCATGTTGGCATCTACATCTGATCCCATCACTCTTGATGCCCTTTAGCAGTTGGTGTGTGAATTGACACATATGGGTAACCAGGGGCAACCATCAAACGGCAGCCAAAATGCAGAGAGCAGGTTTATATCATTACCTGCAATGCCAGGCAGCAGAGACAAGCGGGGACACAGGCTCTGTTCACTCTATTCATGCGGACCGCAGCAGACGTGGGGCTCACTGCCGGCCTCACAATAGCAAAAGCACTCACATATCTGTGTGAGAGTGTGCTATCTCACCATGGGATTTCCGCTTCTCAAAACAGGTAGAGGATGAACAACATTAGTCACAATACATGTAGTTGCCCACACTGACAGTTTTAGCATTTCTAGCTGCAAGGTCACTTTGAGCAAAACTGTTCATTGCTCCTCTTCTGCATTTAACCCTTCTCTCCCAACAGTCAGTGAACAGACCCAAGTGTTCTTCAAACATGATTGATTTCACCTTAAATACTTAAATTTGGTTGGAGAAACAAATCCTCGAAGTGTCTGCTGCTCTCTGTGGAGAATCAAGGTTACTAGATTTGATAATGTATCTGCGCTCAGACAAGTGGACTTGGATGACCCTCCCTGATGTTTTATGACAATTTTGACATAGAGTTACATGTGTACCATACTTGATCTAGAGGGTTTGACGGTTTGAGGATTTGTAGGCACACACATCAAATTCTTCTGGGCTGAATACAGTTCAGTAGGAAATCTGAGAGAGAAGGTACTACAGTTTGTAAGGAACTGCTTTAGCAGTTTTTTTCCATTTTCACACTTTCTTTTGGAGAAAAACTGAAGGAGACAGGGAAAAAAAAACAAATGAAGCAGTTTGGGATGGGTGGGAAGTGCTTAATTCATTTGTGAATGGAAATGCATAGTTACACTGACCATAGCATTTTTTTAATATATCTCACTTCAGTCTTTGTAGTAAAAGACAGACAGCAGAAGCAAAACATCATCAAAAGATTTGTTTAAAAATTCTGTTCTTACTCTTTAGAAGAACAAGTCTGGTTGCATGTGAAAACATAAATGGAATGGCAATAGGGTGCTATGTTTCTCTACATCAAGCAGGTTACATTAACTTATATGATTATATGATTGAAGCTGGGGGGGGGGAAAATCCCCAAATTTCATGATGTCCTCCTTCCGCACTTTGACAAGATTTGTGTTATCCAGATTGATCTCTTGGCAAGCAGCAATTGTCTTAAGTAATTTAATTATGGAGGTGCAGACACAGAGACGGTTTGGATTAAGACAACATTTAACACTGCAGTATCTGCTTTGTTGACAAAATTAACAACTCACTATCAAGCCAGCAGTAGCAATTGAGTACATTGCCAAGTAAAAGGCTTTCAACTCTTGTTTTCCAGAAGCCACACATATCACTAAATGCAATGTACATTGGTACAAGGAAATCTATCCTGTTTATTTTACTGTAATCAACTTACACTGGTTGTTGTGAAGTATCACACTGCCCTTGGGAACAAAGTATAATAGTCCAAATTCAATGTATATCATCTGTGCCTAGTGAAAGCATATTTCACCTTCTGATCCTGCAGTGGTATTAGTACTCATGAAACCATATGTTCTTGACCAAGTAATAGAGGGAACCAAAAACTAAATACACCAAAAAGAAATTAGCAATAAACAACATAAATTTTCAGCTCAGTGAACTTATTTGTCTCCATAACTCTTGTTCACCCTAGTGAATGTCACTGTGAACACAGTATCTGTGTGGATAGAAGGGAAATAGTGTGAGAAAAAGCTGAAGGCAGGAAGATGCATAGGTTAGCAGCAACACAGAGCTACGTGTTCCACAGTAAGCTGTGACCTGAGCCAGACTGCAATCCTATTCTTCTTCCTGGTATTCTGAAACCATGGAAAAATAAATTTTGAAGCATGTCTAATATGATACATTAAAGTGGTAATGTTGCAATATTAAAGGTTCCCTTTTGCATCAGGAATTATTTGGAGCTGGTCTTGCTGCTCACCATCTGAGAAACTAGCAGTAGGCTGCTGATGTATTCCAGCTGCTGCCCCACTGCAGCTCAGTGTCCGAGCTTCTGTTGGTGTCTAAGGACTCCAGAAGCTGAGGAGATGTCAAGAATAAGTTTTGAAATTGTTTGTTAAATTTTGGTCAAGGATCATGAGAGGATGTGAAAGTACAGTAGATGTCAAGGTTTCTTCAGGCTTAGACCCCAGGAAACAAGTCATTAACAGGGACCTGTTTTGTTAGACTCACTGTTATTCACATAGCACTCTCATATGGTGGTCATTTTTCTAGTAGCAGGAGGCAATGTTTGTAATGAATTTGCAAGGTCTCAAGACTGAGGGTTAATTGTAACAGTGATTTTTCTATTTCTATGGTTACTTTCATTTACTTTTGTTTAACTTTGTATGATACCATCATGGTTTTACAATTCTAACAATGTTGTACAAATACTGGTATGTTAGAATGGTAGAGGGCTTGAGAAATGATACCCTGCATAGACTTACAGAACATCAGGGAAAGAGATGGAAGGCAGAAGTGTATGTTTAACCACTTCCATTATGTGTTCTTGCTGCTAAAAATTCAAAATTTATTTAATTAAATATTATTTAATTAATTATTACAAATTGAAATTATTACAACTGACTGAAATTATTACAACTTGACTAATTATGATTCTTGGATTAGGCTGTTAAGATATCAATTATGCTAAAAATAAATAATTGACTTAATATATAGGGCATGCTTTCTTTTTTCATATACAAAGTTATGAGCATAAAACTATTCATTCTCTGCTAATTGCCTATGAATCAGAAATTTCCATGGAGGAAATGAATAATTCTCCAAAGCTGGAATGAACTGTACTTGTTAACTTTTCAGTAACAAGCATTAAGCATTGAAACAGTCTCTTTTTCTGCAGAATAAAGATGGTAAGATCAATCGTACCTATATTATTCACTCACTACTAGATCAGTTTCTTTATGCTCAGCCTTTGCTGCAACATGTTCCTCTCCAATGTTGTTAAGGCATATTGAACTAAACTGAAAAAGGGGGAAAAAAGTAATCTGTTCATGGCCCTGACTCTATCAAAGCAAATAAATTATCTTAGGAATTTAAATGCATGTACGAGAGGATATGTATATATATTGTATATGTATATAGAGAGTATATTCATTAATGTATATTTGTGGTCTCTCCCTCCCCACTCCCACTTTTTTTTTTGTTACTACTGCTCAAATTTTCATCCTGATTTGAATTTTTTGCCTCAGAGGAGAATAAACTGCATTTTTTCTCATAAGAAAGAAATGGTTCCTAGATAGACTGTTACAAGAACAGACAAAAAAGGTCAGTGAAAATGAATGAGATATTACAAATTTCGCTCTTTTTTTCAAAAGAAACACATTTTAATGAACCATCTACATGCTCTTGAAAAAAAGGGTATGAGTTCCAGGTTTTTAGCTCCTCCACTTTTATATATTTTCCTGGCTTCTTTCTGCTTCTTCTACAAATGTCTCTGCTTGTCCGTGTCAGAAGAATGACCATCTCAGCATCTGTTGGGAAAAAGACTCTCAATGTAACATACTTGGTGGTTAGGTTTCTTAAGGGAAATTTCTTCCCATTTGCTGTCATGGAAATGGCAAATGAGCCTTGATTAAGAGACAAAAGGTGTAGCCAATGCCTTGGTGCACTATTGGAATGGTTCTGGGGGAGGGAGGGGACTGGTGTGGTTTTTGGCAGTTTCTTAGCTGGGGGTGGTTCAAGTCTTTACCCGGCTTGGAGGGCAGATGGGTTTTGGTGCTGGACTTTCTCCTGCCCAGAGGACTTGCTGCTGTTGCTGAACCTTCCTTGCTGTTTCTCTTCACCCATGGTGGGCTGCTGCTTGTGGGAACAATCATTGGACTATGACTTTTGAGCATCAGCCCTTGCTGGGAGAGACCCTCACCATCTGCATGGGTGCGTCAGAGGAAACTGGGCCCCCCCACCTCTTCCCTCTCTCTGTAATGGAAATACTAAGAGAAAAAATTAATGTAAAACCCTATGGAAGTGCACAGATATCTATTCAGGTAATAGCAAAATAATAACCTTGACATGAAATAAGCAGACTACGTGGCAAATAGAATATACTCATCTATTCTGTTTTCAAAATTTTTTACTTTTGTGTGCTTTTCTACAATCTTTTAATGTCTGAATCCTGATGCCAATAATTTCAAGCTATATTTAAAAATATTAATGTTTCAAGAATCGTAATTTTGAATCAAGCTTTGTGGCACCAGCTGAAACTCTAAACATTTATAAGATATATCTTGTTATTAAAAAAGAACTTGATATTAGTTCTTTTGCTTATTATTTATGATTAATAACTTCTCTTTGTGTATGCCTTTAACTGTCAGTGCTGTATTTCTCTGTCTTGGGTATTTGTTCAAACACAGATTTTTGCATGCATGATAGCACTATTTTCTGTTTCTTGAATATAATCTTTATTAAGCTGCCAAATCCATTTATTTTCAATCTTGTTTTAGAGGCAAAATGATACATGACTGGAAAATTTTAATACATTAAAATCTATTGTGAGTCACAGAGCATTTTACTAAGTACATATGAACTTTCATTTTTTTCTACCAACAAAAATTCGTCCTGTTTAATCCTTTAGGATCAATTAGCTATATGGCATGAGAAAATACCTGGTTAATGCAAAGACTACTATTTATGAGAGAACACAAAGGAGTTAAGATATATTGTGTTCCTACCATATGGAATTAACTTGAAATTATGATGATAGCAACCACACTTTAAGTGGCTTCTATGGTGTGTCACAGAACAGCTTATTTGCTAAAAGCTAATTAAGGGAAAGACATATGTTCTTATGGAAAGAAAGAGTAAGTAGTAAAAAACAAAATAAACTATGCTCAAGCCACTACTTAGCAAAATATTCTAATGATATTGGTTGTCACGTTTAATAATATTTTTTATAACCCTAAAAAATATTGTATTGCGTTCATGTAACAAGTGGCTTATGCAGGGGTGGTCTCTTCTCCCTGGGAGAAGAGATCAGGGACTATCTCCATTGTGGCAGTCTCAGGGCACCCAAGGAATGAAGCAGACGCAGCAGCTCAAGGGGAAGCTTCTACTACTTTATTCTAAAAATCTGACTCCATATATACATTTTTACAAAAGGCCAGAGATTGGCTACACAGGTTGCCACCTCTTGACCTGGATGGTGAACATCACCGTCCATCACATTTCTCCTCCCAGAAGACAAGAATGCAAACAATAGATAAGTGCTAAAAATATACATTATTTTTGTGAAGCTGCGTGAGAAACTCCAGTTCAAGAGTATAAACAACAAAAAGACTTCTGCATCAGGGTGACACTCCATGTCCTACAAAACCAGTTCCAAACAATCCCCACTGTTGCCCAAATCTGAAACCATCAGCAACACCGGTGGTGCCTCTGTGATAACACAGCTCAGACATAGTGAAAACCAGCATGCAGCAGCTGGGAGAGATGGGTGAGAAAATGTCAGGGAAACACTCCTGCAGACACTGAGATCTGAGAAGAAGGAGAGGACTTCTTTCCCCACACATCTGAACAGAGATTCCTCTACAGCCCATGGAGGGGAGCATAGTAAAAAAGTCTCCCTGCAGCCCATGAAGGATCATGACAGAGGGAACTTTCACACTGCAGCCCCTGCAAGACACCACAGCAGAGTAAGTAGCTGTGCCCTGCAAAAAGCTGCAACCCATAGAGAGCCCACATTGGAGCAGTGTCCTGGAAAAATCTTCAACCTATAGAAAGCACTGCATGCAAGAATATGTTCTCTGGCAGGAAATACGTCCCAGGGAGGACCCACACTGAATTAGTCTGTCCCTGAAGGACTCTTCCCCAAGGAAAGGGCTCACACTGAGTAGTTCACAAAGATCTAGATGCTTTAGGAAAATACAAATGCTGGTGTTGAAGAACAGTGAGAGAAAGAAGGATCAGTAGAAGTGAAGTGCTTTGTACTGGTTGCAACTCGAGTGATATTCAGCAACACTGTTTGGTGAAATAAAGGTGATTCTCACTAAATACTACTTTTGAAGAACACAATTATTCTTAACTTTGTAAAAATCTCATAACTGAATTTTTATAGAATTTCTTTTAAACACTTATTTGAAATTAATATTTAATTTTGACCTTGAGCAGATAATTGAAATACTAGAAACATAGACATGTGAATATAAAGAATTTTGATCTTAATAAAGAACATGGTCTCCAGCAAGATAACATTCCTTGTGATACAAATAAGAATGATACAGGAAAGTTATACAGGAGAGTGTATAGCTAATTAGGACAATACTGAAATGTGTTGCAGTTCTCAAGACAGGTTTGTTACATCCTTGTTCAAGCCGTACATGATTTTGTGAAGTAGAGAGTGAGTATTTGTGAATTTGGTCTGTATATCCTGATTAGATTTTCACAATTCGGCCCTGGTTGAATGATTTTAATGTGCTACTTTAATGGAGAGACCTGTGAAAAAACCTGAGATCTATAATTACGTCTGAAAGGGTCATATAGAAGCATATTTTGTGCATCTTCTTACAAATAAAATGTTTCAGTTAATCTGCATTTATCAGATGAAGAAAATGTTTGAATATTCTAAAAACCTCTACCATTCATTAATTCTTGGCTATTCTGACTCCAAATTCTGAGAGCTAGTCATCAAGTTACAATGAGTTTGCATTTGTTTCTAAGTGGCAATCAAAGTGGAAGGCATGCACTGAATCTAAAAAAATCTAAGGCGGCCTGTTTCATCACTCTTTGCCACAAAAAGGGGGATCAACAAGCACTGAGCTGTGAAATTTCTGAACTTCTCAAATTAATTAACCTATTCATTTCTGGTCTTTGACTGGTGATGGCTTGTGGGGATTGGGATTTGGTTGTTGGGGTTTTTAAATTTTTTTTTAAAGCAAATCAATATAATTTGCATTTTATACTTTTAAAATATCTTTAATACTTTCCTAGTACTTAGAGTTCTGGATATGCATAGTTCCTCCTTGAAGGAGTACTCCAGCTGTGTGGTGAATCACCGGCAATTTACATCACGATAAGGAAGAATCTGAGATCACAGAATTTTTCTGCTCCTAGTTATTGATTCAAAATAGCTTAATGATAGATATAAAAAAATCTTCAGGAGCAGAACAAAGTCCTAAGGTTTTTAGTGCAGTTGCCATTACAAGTATTATTTTCAATAACATCAGCTACTTAGAGTATTTTGTTTAATAAACTAGAGAAAGAATATTTTTTTAATCTTACGGAAACTCTCAGATACCTTCCACACCATATTTAAAATAAATAATGTTTAAAGGTGTAACTGAAGGTGTGAATATTGTTGAATGATCAAACAGTGTGATTTCTGGAATTTTAAATCCTGCATAGAAATAATGGATTTGGGAGTTCATTGGTAGCCACAATCTTTCTCTTTCCCTTATGAAACTTGTTTGCTATTTACGTTAGTATTCAGGCTTTCTCAGAAAGCACAAAAATATTGTCAAGAAACAACAGAAGGGTCTTGAGAAAATAGTGGAGTGTTATAGATATTTGAAAAATGAGATGGTGCATACATGACAAAGAGCAACAAAGTATGAATTTTATTACAGCGTCGGTAAGGAGCTCAGAATTCACTCAACACAAAATATCTGAAAATAGATTTCTATAGACAATAGATTTTAAAAAAAAATACAATATAATATGAATACTATAAATGCAAGCAGTCTGAATATTGTCAGAGGAAGAGGAGAAGGGATTTCAAAAGGTATATTTACAAAATTGCTTAAATTCTTTAAAGCTGGACTACTGAACAAAAACAACAATGCAAAGAACATGCTAGAAAACAAACTTCCTAGATAGTTACAATAGATAGTAGCAATTTTTGGAAGTAGCATTTCTTTCTTTAAATTCTTTTAGGTAGAGTCTCCTGTATCAGTATTTTTTGAACAATGCATGTTTCCCCTACAGGAGTACTCTCATTCCTACAATTTTTCAGTTTCTCCAGATGACATCCATTTCCTTAACTGCAGATGCTGACAGCTTGCTATAAACTGAAAAGGCACTGAATAGAAAATAAAACAAACAAAAAAACTCCACCAAAACCCAACCCATAAGAAACATTGCCATTGTTGCATAAATACTTAATTTCAAATTGCAGTCTTAAATCAGTTATAAAACCAACATAGTGGACACCTTCATGCATAAGATTACATATAAACATGATTTAATAACAAAATACGATGAAAATTATTTATACTAGATATTCCTTGATATTTTTATATTAGTTATTTCTTAAATTGGTGCATGTTTGTGAATCTACTTAAAGGAATAACATAAGGACATAATTTCAGAAATATTTGTTCTAGTCCTCATATGTGTATATAAATATATATTTAAACCGTATCAAATCAGGTCAACATCTATGTAATCTGCATTCTGTCTTTGTTATTTCTCAGTGTACATATAGTAAAGGTTGTAAGCATGCTTGTGCAGTCTGCAGCAATGCCCACAATTCTTATTCCTATGCTTAAGACACCCTTTTTACCAAGATACTTTAGAAACTTCATTTTTTAAAAAATCTTGAGATCTGGTGAAAGCAAACAAACAAACAAACCCCCAAATACAGTGTTTTATTACTTTAATTAACCAACAAGATTTTAATTTACTCCAGCTACACTACTTAGAAAGCTTGCTTATGAGTGTAATACAAATGATTTTTTCATGCTGTCTACATTCCTGACCTATATTTAATGTTATGCATATCCAAATATTAATGTTGGCAATTATCTTTTTTACTTGCAAACACCATATTATTTAGAGCTTCAGTGTAGTGACAAGACACAAATGCCACCCTCCTTGACTGACATGCTTGCAATGTTACCTGTCAAAAAAGATGAATGATGGGAGGAAAAAGAAACAGATTATTTTACCTGAATGACAAACAAGAATAAGTTGACAAGGTGTGTCATTGACAGAGCTTTAATCCATTAGAAATATAAACACATCTCTTAATTTATATATGCTAAATTAATTTTATTTTTATTTCTGTCTCTCTTTCTTGTATGTACTTCTGGCATTTCTACAAATAAATTATTTTGTTGATGATTTGACAGACTATTTGAAATAAATTGCAACAAATTTACAAGCGGTGTCTCAGGTGCTTTTGTTTCTTAGGGTTTTTTTACTTGTTAAAGTAAAACACACATCATGAAGTTGCAAATTCTCAAAAGGCTTATGTTTTTAGTTGTTGCCTCTTTTTCAACATGTATTGAAATACCTCGTTTAAAATACTCTGCATGAAAGAGCTGTTTCTCTTTCAGTAGTAACACAAAGGTTTTCTAGACCTAGGAATAGGTGTGGTTATGCCGCAGTTCATAAATTCACCATTAGATTGGACATGTAGATACATGCTCATTTTTTACTCTCTCTGCACAGTGGCCCTGTGGCTGTGAGCTACAACCCTTAATAAAGATTTATATTCATTGTACTGCAGTAGGAAGAGCATGGAACAATTGACTCTGAGACAAGTATTCTTCATATTTATTTCTGTCCTTTCACACATATATATTTATATATATAAAATATGTGCGCGTATGTGTGTGTGTATCAGTATATTGACTTATAATTGTTATCTATGGTCATTAAGTCCCACTCCATTCCACACAGGGTTTTTTTGACCAGAATTTAACATTCTGATATTCTTTCCATGGTGAATAATATGTAAGTACTTTGGTGGATTTATGGAAAGATTTCAATATCAAATATTCATAGACTTCTATGCTTATATTATATTATATTATATTATATTACATTACATTACATTACATTACATTACATTACATTACATTATAATTAAGAGAAAGATACATCTAAAATTACTGTGACTGAAAAGATTTTGCATCTTGAGAAAAGGTGCTTTGTCTACACATCTGAGAAAATAGTTTTTCCATAATAGCATAATGTCATGGAATCATAGAATCTTTGAAAGTTGGAGGGACCTTTTGGGTTGGAAAGGACTTGTAGAAGCTTAGAAGAGAGGTTTTTCTAAAAAGGTCTACAAGAATGTGATGTGCATGAGAACTAATTTGCGTAGAAAGCAAGATATTTATCTCCAGGGTGAAGAAAACTTGTCTATAAATAGAAACCCACAAATCCAGGTGTGTGCCCCCAAGACCCTGCACACCACAACAGGTGAATAGATGTTGGAGTCAGGATTGTTGAAATTCCTTTCTTCTTCTTTCTACTCTTTATTCTCTCCCCCTCTCTAATCTTTCTCTTCTCTTTCCCCCCTATTCCTTTCTCAAAATTCACTGCTGTGTGTTTATATCAGAAGGTAGGGGACTAATTAATACAAATTCCCATGCCAAGCATGTAATTCCCTAATAAACCTGTTAGTTTTTGTGGACTCTGACTTCTGTTGTTCCTTTGGCTTGTATCAGTCTTCGGTGGTCCCTCCTTCCTGGGGGTTGAACACCATAGGAACTTAAAGATCATCTATTTTAACAGACACAAACACACATACACAGACAAATACACACAAACTAACAAGGGCAGGGGAGCCGCCCACCAGGTCAGGTTCCTCAGGGCCCCTTCCAACCTCGTCTTGAACAATGAGTCATGATTTAATACTTCGTTATCAGAACATTATCATACAATATATGGATAAAAAGTAGGAGATCGAATTGGGCATGAGAATCAAGCAGACATCAGCAAGCATACAGGACAAAATCTAAATATCAAGTAAGGAGTAAAGTAAAAATGTTCTGAAAGTAGAAACGAACCACAAAGATTATGGAGAAAGCTTAAACATGAACAATGGAAAGTAAAGATATTGTGTGGAATCTAAGATACAAAGTGAGAAGAGTTGCTAATGGGGAAAAATTTTCTGAGTTTTGAATCCTTGCCTATTTTATCATCTTTTTATTTTATTTATTTCTATGTTCAAAATAAAACGCAATCCCATTTTCATGTGTGTTTTGAAAAAGCCTAGTATCTTTGAATGGGAGTAACAGGAGCGCATCCAGTTCTATACATATAGTCCCTCTGGGATGTAATTATATAGCAAGTGTGTAGTGCAATGATTTAAGAGAACGTTTATACACTGAGAGTCTTAAAAATGTAACAAGAAAAACCTCACAACCAGCCACTCAGAATTTGATAAAGACAAATAGGTTAATAATCTGTCAAAACCCACGTCCAGAGTCACCCATATTCTTTAAAAGAGAACCCTTTTCATACCTCCATAGAATAATCAGCAGTTTGTCCAGCATTTTTCTTAGTGGGAATATCACAGCTCACAAAGCTGTTAATAGCATCCTCTGCAGCTTATGAGTTTTCCCTAGAGGACTTGCATCAAAGTGCTGAGCAAGCTTAATGATACAAATTTGAGATATGAAGAAATCATAGCTTCAGCTATTTTGGATTCAGGTTGTATCAGCAAAAATACATAATAGATACACAGTAATAAAAAAACAGTATTAAATTCACATTTATTCATGTGACTTTACTAATACAATAAAAGAAGAACAACATTTATATTTTAACACGCGCTTATCAAATCCATGTTATGTTACTTTGGCTTTGTAAAACTTTCTAGACTATGTAGAGTTTTCCGGGATTTAGATGAGATCTTTAATCTAGTAAACTTTATATTAGTGTAACTGTTTCCACTAATGTCAGCTGCTCTGCAACACTTGGGTGCATTATTTTAAAGTGTTAAAAAGACCAAACACCTTAGCTACAACTTTTAATGGACATCACTGTTTTTTTCAAGTTTAATGGTATAATATTGAATCTGAGACTTGCAAGGAAAATAAAACAAAACCTAACAAGTAGACTTTACAGGGTTTTGTGGGATTTTTTGTTAGTTTTTGTTGTTGTTGTTGCTGTTGTTGTTTTTTATTGGGGAGAGATTTGAGGTTGTTCTTTATTTATTCTTTTTCTGTAGGAGGAGATTTTACAAAATGACAGATTCTGCCATAATAGAGTTACTTTTTCAATGAATTTATGCTTGTCTATAAAGATTTTGTTTTTTTCATGCACCATCTGTCATACCATTTTGGGAAAAAAAACAAAAATAATGACTTTAAGGAGAAGTGTACATGTGTGTGGTACATGTAAATGTCTAATTACATATATTTAGAAGATCTCTGAGCCATTTTCTGAGCCAGTGAAAATTTACAGTCAAATTGTTAGTCAGTCTATCCCAAACCTAGATGTACTGGTACCATAAGGCTTTAGGGTGTCTCAGAGCAAGCAGAGAATAAGGATACACCCAGACCTTGTGCATCTAATTTTACTTATATATAAGATGGATGAAGCAGAATTCAAATTTTGAGAACAGCTAGCTTGCAGTACAGCAGTCTATCACTATCACAGCAGTCTAGTGTTGATGTTAGGTAACTTTTGTAGTCTAAAATATAGCAGTTGCATCAAAGACCCTTATTTAAACTTTTGGTATAATCTATGTGATAGCCAAAAGTAAAAATATCATCCAAATTTTTAGACTATGTTTATTCTGGACTCATTGCCATAGAGGTGAATAAAATGAGCTGAACTAAATAATGTACTTCATAAAACTCCCAGGAGGATAAAGGGATCTTCTGATTGCATATTCTGGCAACTGTTTCCTTTGAGAAGGGGTTCCTCACCAGTCAGGCACCTCATTTGGATGAAATAGAGCTCTCATGTGCGTCATCTCTCTAGCAGCAACTTTGTTAAGGAAATTTATGAGATTTTCTGTTAATGAAAATTGTGAAGAATTATGTATTATTTTATATAGCTGGCATGAAGTTTAATTGCCTTTTAAATACAGATCAGAGGAGAGATTTAAAAATTCTACAACTTGAGGTATTTTAACTTTCTACCTTGAAGGAAGTAGGAAATTAACAGTCAGAATTTTGAGAAAGGTCAGCAATGCACATACCTAAAACAACGCTAGAATTTTATTTCCAAAACACAGAGCAATGTGGTCACATGAGACTTTTATCCTCTTCAAGCCCTGGGCTAAACATTCAAGTTGAGAAACTTGAATTGTGTTGATATAAAGTTACATTTATTTTTAGGAACAACACTCTCTTCGGGGCATTAAAATCTTGGCTGTGATGGCAAATGCACCCTTATTTGATGTTGATAAAGACATACAAGTGTTTTTATTTTCCTAATGCGTGGTGAAGGTTTTCTGGTTCATCCACAGTTCTGCTATCCTAGGGGACACAGCCAGAAGCATGCAGAAGTACTGGAGCAGCACTGGGCTAAGAGTCTTGCTGCCTGAAATACATGGTGAAGGCTAGTCCTTGTTCTCTCTTTAAAAAGAAATAGAAAAGCAAACAGCTTATTCCTGTTTGATTTGAATGGAAAAAGAAAGATCTGGAATAAAACCCACAGTATTTAACCTTTCAACACAGAAAATAACGTGAAATGTTCAAACAAGAACATTTTTTTAATTGCTTAAATGTCAAAACAAGTAAATTTCAGAGTAGTTGAAAGATATTATGAAGCTAATTTCTAATAAAATGTCTAAATGAGATTTTTGAAGCAAGTAATAAAAAAAGTTTGCATCCAAAATAACAACAAAAAATGATAATGAAATTACAATTAGCTGATATTTGGAAGATGTTGCACTTGTTATTCAATTAATTTCTGGCCATCTTTGTAATTGAAATCTTCCTTTCATAAAATTTAAAGATGTGTTAGGATGTAATAATAATTCTAATTTATATTTTATAATCACCCAAGGATAATTTTGTTCTTGACTATGGTATTTTTTCAGGCAAAGATAATAACAAAAATCTACAGCAGTTTCCCAATCCCATAGAATCAGAGCAGACAGCTGGCCTTGTGATAGATGGCAACAGTTGCTGAATAATAGGTAGGTGGAGTGTGGTTTATGGGAGCTGCTTGAGAGGCGAGAAAGGCCTGTGCTTCCCTTTTGCTTTGGAACATTCAGATGACAAACATGAACTTTGATGCCACAAAATAGACAGAACTTGAGGATAGTCTCTATTGAGCACCTGCGACTGCAAACCCACAGTCCAGTGTATTTGCAGAAGAACATGAAGTTAAAAAAATCCTTCTATTGAAACACAGTGACCAAATGAAGACTTTTTTTGATTGATATTAATATGCAGTACTGATGTTTTTTCCTAAGACCTTCTTTAAGAATTTTCCTGATCTGTTGTAAGGGATATTCATGCTCTGTGCATATAAACCAGGGTGAGTTGATTTAAAATTAGTTTTTCAGAAACCTGTAGATTTACATAGACATCAATGTCAGGATTGATTTGTTGGTGAAAAAAAGTCTCCTCAAGCCATTTGAAAAAGGTTAGAGTGTCCTAGTCATCTCCACAGTTCTGGCAGATCCAAGACACAATAACAACTAGGGGACGTAGAGCCCTGCCTGGGTATCAGCTATAGGCTCCACAGGGCCAAAAATGACACTGCAAATATGTGTTTAGGCAACTAAATCTAGATGCAGATTTCACAGCTGGTGAATAGAGTGATATTGTAATTTACAGGAATTTATTTATTCCATATAGTTTGGGTACTTATTTTAGGATGACATACATGGAGATGTTTATATCTCTGTTAATGAAACTGGTCAACAATTTAAAACTAAGGTTTTGATTCAACCCAGTACTAGACACCTTAGCAGAGTCTTCTACCTCCTTGCTGAAATGTAAGATATTATTCTACCCAATCTTGGCAAGATAGTACCTTGCCTTGAGGTCAAGGCCACTAAGACTTGTTAATTTGGTCAGAGCTGTGAGCTTTGATAACAAAAAGCTTTTCTGGTTTTTTTATAGGTTCCAAGAAGAAGGAAAAATTTAGTCCTCTTGGTCACAATGAAATATAAAGGAGGATTTAACTGAATGAACAGGAGTCTATTTAGGAAAATATGTCAAATTTGCTCACTATATTGATTGATTTGCTTTTATTACAGTGGATGTTTGGATATGAGCTTCACATGTACATAGGTTCCACTGCTTATACTGAAATACAGATACATAAAAATTGCTCTCAATTTTGCTTAAAATATTGAGCATAATATAGGTTCATTATTCTGCCCCTATGAAGTGGATTAGAACTAAATCTAAATACTGGTTCTTGTAATTGGTGGTACTTGAGCTCTACATCAGCTTTATGTTTTTGACAGGTGGTTCTGCAAGACTTCAACTTTTGATTCAGACAAGTGCAAGGAAAAGTAAAGCATTATTATTTCTAATAGTGACACTATTTCACTAGCTGTAGATGCTGAGTGAAATAATTTTCCATTCAACAGATTCATCTGCAGATTATGAAACCAAGGCTGGGCCTCGTCAGTGCGTTTCCAGTAAACTGTATCAACAACTGCTCCAGTAGTACTCACTTGGTAGTGGCTTTTCTTCATATTTGACAAGACAAATTCAAGTCAATATAACATATTTAAAGTAAAAGGTCCCAAATAAAAGCCAAATAAAATCATGTTATTTGTCATAAATTTACCAGCATTACGACTGTTGGAAGAAACCACTTCCACCCCTGACCTTTTGATATCAGCTGATTTTCTGTGTTGTGTTCATGAGACAGTGAGTCCCTCCAAGACACTCAAAATGGAGGAAAACATGTTGGAAAATGAAACATTTTTTAAGCTTTCTCAGGCAGGTAAAGCCTTTGAGAGCAAGCTAAGCAATGCTGAGATTTTTTCTATTCATCTTAAATCCAACTTGATTGATGCCATAATAGATTAAAATGGAATCAAAAACATTTGGTCATAACAAGAAAAATAAACAATGCAGAGTTTTAAATATTAATACTAATACTAATACTACTAATACAAACAAACAAGAAAGACACAGATCAAAAAAACCCAGACCAAATATGACATAATTATGTACAAAGTGACACAATATATATCCATAGCTGTTTTAATATTATATCAGGAAGATTTAATTTACCTTATCTCCCTAATTTACCATTGTTCTCCTGCTAGAGATGTTATGAAAGGTTTCATAATTTTCTTTATATCTTATGAAAAGGTTATATCTGATTGCTAGATTATGCATTTGTTCTTGCCTGTGAGCTACAGAATCTAACAGGAAACACTTTGTGAAATGCTTTATAAAAGTTACACACGAAATACACCTTAATAAAGATAACTTTATCAAATTTCTAGATTCCAAATATTTAAAGTGTCCAGAAAGCTTTAATATGTCTTCCAAAACTCATCCTATTTCTTCTCTTTCCAGGTTATAATTGATCTCGAGAGGTGGGCCCTTGTGAACCTCATAAAGTTCAGCGAGGCCAAATACAAGATCCTGTGCCTGGTCCAGGTCAATCAGTCTCCAATGTACAGACTGGAACTGAATGAATAAGGAGCAGCCCTGAGTAGGGGGATTTGGGGATAATGGTGGTTGAAAAATTGGACACGAGACAGCATGATATGTTTGCATTCCAAAGACATCCAAATCCTGTCTTGCATCAAAAGTAGCTTGGCCAGCAGGTTAAGGCAGGTGATTCTCTCCTTCTGCTGTGCTCTAAAGAGACCCTGCCTGGGGTGCTGTGCCGAGGCCTGGCATTCACAGCTCAAGAAAGGTATGGCCCCTCTCCAAAGACCACAGGCTGAGAGAATTGGGGCCGTTTAGCCAGGAAAAGAGGAGGCTTCAGGGAAGATTTACTGCAGCCTCTCAGTATATAAAGGAGGCTTCTAAGACAAAGAGGGACATTTTGGAAAAGACTGTAGTGACAGGACAAGGGTCAACAGTTTTAAACTGAAAGAGAGAAGGGTTAGTTGGACAACCCAAACCATTCTATAAGTCCATGGCAATCTTGTAACTTGATTGAAACGAAAGGCTTTTCCTCTCTCTTAGATGTGAAAAAATAGTTTTGGTTTAGATTTAGGAAACAATTTAAACATTGCCAAAGTATTCAGTGGCATTTTAGATGTAGTCATGATGCTCACAAATATTTAACAGATGAGTAATCTCAAGAAGACAAGTTAGAAGCAGGAAAGGATGGGTGCTAGGTGAATGGATACTCACCGGGCTTTACAGTTGCTTTTAAAGTAAACAGTAAAGTTTAAGCACTAAATGTAGTTTCCTACACTTAACATTACAACCACTTTCCTCAAGGAGAGACTAAAACCCTATATTTGCTGTTGCTTTATATATTCTATTTTAGAATAGTTTTGTGGAATTTTTTTCTTTTCTTTTTCTCATTTCCTCTATCAGCATGGTTTTTAACACAAATTTAAAAGACTGAGATAGGAAAACTGTGCATTCTTAATATCTCACCTTCATGCCTTGTATTGAAGTAATTTATCATAATAAAATGTACATTGATTAAGGCACATAGTCAAATCATTTTTGGTGAGGGAACCTTGGAATGCCTTTTAATGCCATTGTAAGGACGTTACATATGACTACTACAAACTACCTTTCTTTCTGTCTTAAAAGTAGCCCACAGATCTCTTACTACTATATGGAAAACAAGTGGAAATTCATAATTACATAAGAAAAAAAGAATTGATTTAGAAAATTTCAGGATATTTTCAGTAAATGCTCAGTAAATGTCAAAAATGTACATACAAATCTAGTTTACAGAGAATAAAACACATTGTGAATTCTCATTATGTACTGGCACATATGTATATATCTTTAGAAACACACCATGCTATTACCACTGCTTATTAGTATCCCTTTGGACACTATTATCTGTCATGCCAAATGGCAGTTTGAATTTCAGTGTTTGCAAAAAGATAAAATGATACTTGGATTCCATCTGGGAATGGAAGCCATGTTGATTTTAAGGCCTTCTTTGTGGAAATACATGTGAAAACACTGGGATGCATCTGGCAGATTTTCAGTTGAAACATCAGACAGGATGTCTAATGCCTGCTCCATTTCCTGGGAAAAAGGCCACTTCGTGGCACAGGCCATTCCTCATGGTGTTGTTGACAGTCCTGTCTTTGTCACCTCACTCCAAAAACCACAGTGAAACTGTAAGGGATGTTAGTGCAAATGTACCTTTATGTCCAGTCAGCAGCGGAGTTTGTATTTCTTCTGGATGGACAATAGGGCAGAGCAGTGTTGTGAGAAATTCTGGCCTCCTTTCTGATCATTTTGGCTTGTCTGCTGTATTTTCCTGCTATCATATTAAAGACACCTATGTCCACATGAGATAACGTCTCATTCCCAACATTTTCTAAAGTCTGCTCTGTCTCGTGGGTTTGTTTGTATTGATTTATTGAACTCTGGATAACAACATGGTCTTTCTGATGTGCAGTGAATAAGTAACAAGAGTTATTCTTTTGTGCTTAGGACTAAGTCTCTCAGAAACAGTAATGGGAGCTGGAAAAGTCACTTAAGTTATTACTCAAATTCCATTAAAAAACACTGGATGACATATTTTGTTGTCAGAATTAGTACATGACTGATTTGTATGTTGCAAATAATTTATCTGAAGTGCAATTGATCCTGATTGCTACAGATTCTGATGTGTTTATGAGATTATTTAGTTATTCACTGGTACCCCCAAGTGATCATATGAATATATGGCCACGTTTATCAAATTTACTGAATGTAATTGTAGAAATTACTCCAAATAAATTTGAAATAGCAAAGAAAAACCAACTTTTCATGTATGCATGTTGTCACATGCTTCCAGAATTTCCCTTGCAGGCAAAAGCAATAACAGTGTGTGTTCCGATGAAAGAATATGATAGTCAACATATGGAACTGTGTCTACATACAGCAAATGGGAATTTTGCAATAAATAAAACAGAGTTCTATCACAAGACTTTCTTTTTTCTCTTCGAGTTCTGTTTGACAGCTTTGTCCCTAAAAGGTCACAGCTGAAACCAGTGAATTTTGATTACAACCGTTTTATTCAGACCTATATTTATACTTAGGAAAGATAAAAAAGAGGCAGGATTATATATATTATATCTACCTTTGTGGCATTAGCATTACCTTAATCCACTCCTATGTAAAAAGACCATTGACAGTGATTGTGGGTTGACTATTTTGGTCTTGGAATAAAAAAATTAATGCTATGAAAATCCAGTTCAGTTTTTGAGGAAGACGCACATGAGTCACAAGCAAACAATAAACATATAAATATTTTATTTATACATATGTTATAAATAATAAATCTATGTAAAATACAAAATTATATAAGGTTTAAGAAGACATATATAAGTATAGATATGGATATAGATATAGGCATCTTTGAGATATACCGAAGGAATAAAATAAGGGTCTGTTCATATACTAACCAGAAAACAAGATAAATACTGTTGCCTCCTTCTGTTGGATTTTTTATTATTTCAAACTCTGTTTTACATGTAATCTATAGCTAGGATTTTGTCTCTGCATATATTATTTCACAAGCACTACAGTACTGAAGCAACAAAACTGACACCTAGAGAGCATAGTATTAAAATGTGTCACCATTTCTAGAAAGCTGTGTATGGTATGTCACAGCACAGTCAACTTGCATTAGCTTAGTAAATCTGTGCTACATCACTGAACATTAGCTCCAGTTCATCCATTGTGGTGCAGAGATTGCTTATTGTGTTCCCAGGGCTCTTTTATATGAAAGAGCAATAGTGCTGTCTGCCAAAATGGTCTTGCCCTGTCAGAGTAGTTTTAATTGAGCTGAGCCTTAGGACCCTGCCCAGTGCAGTTACGGGAGCTGAGAGCCATTTGGTGAACAGCACTCTATCAGATTATGGCTGTTAGGAGTATAATGGACAGTTATGGTGATATCCTACCCAACTAGAACACTATAAACATGTCCATAGGTAGTCATTTCACCTAGTTATCCTGTTTCCTAAAACAGTGTGTGTCTGATGCTTTGTGTCTATCTTTATGTAAAAATTATGGATTATATCGGAAACAAGCGTTATCCATTCTGTGGTCATAGGAGGGAGACAGAAGAGGCCATCTTTAGAAAGCAAACTTTTACTATTTAAATTTCTTCTGCATCTTTAGAGCAACCATTTTACCCGTGTAGAATGAAAATTAATGATATTTATATATTTTATGTATTTTTCCAATGAAAATATGTTATTGATTCAATGGAAAAACTAGCTGACAATGAAAACATTTTCTTTTCAAACTTATGAGAGATGGTTGCAAAAAATGACAAATATAAACAGGTGTAAATAGGCATTTATATTTTAATTTTCTTTATTTGAGTAGTTTGGATACTTAAACATATATTCCTTAATTTAAATCATTACTTTTTGGTTTCCAATTGATTTCTAAGGCACCATAACAGATGAACAGCATGTCTGTAAAGAAACAAAATCATAACAATTTCCCATTAAGCTTATGCACGTTTGTATATGGAAAAAAAATTGTGAGTCATTAAAATGAAATTAAAAATGCAAGCACTTTCTGGAGATGTTGGACAGAGGACATAAATAGACGTGACCATTATTTCATGTCTCTGACAGATCATCAGAGATCAAATAAATAGAAATGGTGATGTCTTATGATGATGATGGTGGTGACTTGTGCAATCCCTTTATTTCCAACTAATACCCTTTTCTTTGTCAGGGAGAAATCTGTGAATATGAGATTCATGCTTCCATCCTGTATAGATGATTGAATATGTTTGCCTAGCACTGAAGACAAGCTGGAGAATCACCAGTTTGCTATACAATGACGTTGTGAAGACCAGAACCTGGAGCTATTTTTTCAAAGACAAAAAACAAAATTAATCAAAACGAAATCAAATCAAACAAAAAACCCAAACAAACAACAACAAATAGAAAAACCAAAAACAAACAAACAAACAAACAAAAACATCCAAACCCCAAGCCCAGGCTTAGACAGTTGGGGATAATGTTTAAAGAACACACTTTTTATAGAGTGGAGAGGAAAATAGGTCTAAAAGGAAATACTTTTTTAATGTCTTTTTTAACTTCCTCTAAGGGCAGAGTGAATTGCTGTTCTGAAATGACTATTTCTTTTGAAAATAATTTGAACTATGCGTATGGAGTGTTTTCAAATGGTGAAGAAACATTATCAACCAGCCAAAGACAGGTACACTTTTTGTTTTCTTTAGGTATTTATTTTTATACAATCTGAAACAAAGCATGATTATTCTTTAATGAGATGTAGATTGCTCCACATATCTGAACTGGAAATCCCAGTCTCTGCAATGTATAAACATTGTAAGAAAAGCATTTATACTGTAAATATACCTTTATTAAGTCACAAAATAAAAAAAAATTCAAAATTGGGGGTTTCTAATTCTTGATGCACTTGTGAGAATCTCTGGACAACTATGTCTCCAGAAGTCTACCTCTCCATGTAATCTACCTCTTCGTCTGTTGAAATGAAGAGAAGCCATAAGGAAAGCAGTTTGCTCCAATGCTTCCTGGCCAATGGAGAAGACAGTCCCATCCTATTGTCTTCCCACACTCCCCTTCCATTCTTGCCATCTTGTTTTGTCTGTGTGTTGTTGTAATCATATCATAATCCTCAATCGATCAATAGAGCTAACTTCATGGTTAAAAATGTAAGTTTTTTTCTGTTTGTCTTCCTGTTCACATTTTTCTTTCCACTCCTTACCTCTTCTTCCGAAATTTCCTTCCTTCATTCTTTCCTCACTTTCTCTCATTACAGTTATTTTTCTAAGGGCTAACAAGGGGTTAGCTGCCAGAACTAATGTTAAGGATTATACAGGAATCTCTCTGATAAAGGTTACCACTGCATCAAAAGACCAAAAAGCAGGGTATGTGACTGACTGCTCAGTCTCAGCAGCACTTGCCCTGACCAATCTAGACCTGACCCTTGCAGCTGTAGGGGCCACAACTGTAGCCTGTGCACATCTAGAACATGTTGGTCTTGAAATGACCTACAGGAGCACTTGTCAACCCTGCAGAAAACTTGTAAAATGGAAGTAAGCAGTGTGAGGTTACTGTCGGAAAGGGTATGTGAAACCTGCTCTTAATCACTTTTCCATCACTAGGGAATCTGTAGATTGTAGCTGAACAACTCTGTAGGGAGAAAAGGCATCTCACTCTAGGTCAAAAGTGAAATGCCAGCTGGATGAAGAAAATTAAGACATTGTGTACCAGCTATTTTGTCTGCCTATTTTTATTCAAGCTCCATCAATCTCTTCCAACTGCCTCTAAAAATGGATAGCTAGAAACTTTTATGCTTCAGAACTCTACTCTTAATTATAAGTAAATTTGGCTGATGAGGGAAGGTGACATTAAATAGTATCTTGTGAGTAATTTCATCATCAACAGAGAATTACAAAACTGTTCCAAATAACATTACGAACAACCAAGGTATAAAAATGCCAAAATTTTGTCAGCTGTCTTAGGTAAATTATCATGCATTTTAGAAGCCAACATTTTTTGGGAGAAAGGACTGTGCTTTCCTCCCAAATTAATTATGCAAAGGGGCTTAGACAGAAACACTTGAATTGTACTGACAGAATATTTTGTTTTGTCTCCTCTAAGTATGAACAATAAAAAATACATGGCACATTCTATAATAACAATTTGTAACATTGTTTTCCATATCTTTGACACTAACAAATTTAAATAATTTTCTCATTTCCATTGTTTTTGATAGCAGAATAACTTCTGCTTCAGTTTTGAAATCAAAATGGAAATTAAAGGAAATCAAAGGAAAAATCATTGCAAAAGATGATTACATATTGTATAAGGGACTTCACCCAAAGAAAATTAATATAAAAGAAGCTGTAAGGTTGCCAGACCTGACAGAGACAAATAACAGGGTGATATTTTGGACCTACATAGATCCTTCTCTTTTCAAAAGAAGAAACTGCTGTAGTCTTGAATATCACTGAATGACATCTGTTGAAACATATAGCTAAGAGTACAGAAAAGGGCTTTTCTTTGCAGCAGAATAAAAAGGACTGCAGTTTAAAAAGAACCCTGGTGATGTTTACTACCAGCTATTTTCATACAGCATAATAATAAGTAGGACTATATAATACAAGTATATTCAATTTCAGGAAATTAACTTTGAGTGAATTAAAAAAGCTTGTGAGCAAAGTAAGATGCACTAAAACAAATTGGAAGAACTTTGGAAAATATTCAAAACTGAACCTTGAAGTCTGAAGGAAACACATAAGAGGCAACATGAAACTACAAGAGATTCCATAAATTATTAAGGATGAAAAAGAAAGTAAACCGGGAGAAGTGAAAAAAGCAAAGAGGGATATTCAGGATTAATGAAAATAGCTTGATAAGAACTGTGTTGATAACAGCTTACAAATTTAAAAGGCAGTCATAATTATTCTTACTTAAAATCTGTTAAATTTTTGTAACTATGGTTTGATCTGAAACTCAATGTGGCTAACTTAATTTTCTAATACTTTGAATAGGTTGATGGCAGAGAGAAATTTTTCTTTCTTGTTTATTCTCAAGGGTATTTAACACTTCAACAGCTCTCGTGAAACCAAGGTTAGAACAAAATATTCTTCTGACTGGTTTCAAGCCTTTTCCTTCTCAAAAGGAATAATAATGACAATAAGAGGAAAAAATTACAATAAGATTCAAGTCTCTTCAGTATAAGAGAACGATATCTGTGCTTTTGTAGATGATACCATCATTAAAGTTCATGATTTTGAAAGAATTCCACAAAAAAATCCCAAACATGGAAACGAGGCTTAAAAATTATTCTTGTAACACTCTGTGCTAATTAAGTTAAGTGTGAGCTGTAAAGACAGGACATAGATGGAAGAATTGTGGCTTTAGTAAGGCTGCTATATTATGGATTAAGTGGTAGATGTAAATTGAATCTTTCAATGGTACAAAAATGTTTTTGACTGATAAGAGTATCCGGTATACTATTTGGGATTTTCTCTCTCTCTCTTTTTTTTTTTTTTTTTTTTTTTTTTTTTTTTTTTTTTTGTATAAAATCAGAGCTAAGGCAACCTTGAGAAAGATTTTCCAAGGGGAAATTGACTATGACAAAGAATTTCCCACAGGGAAGGCAAGAGAGATTAAGAAATCTCCTAAGCGGATAATGGCAATGACAATAAACTTTTCAAAGGGGAAGATGAGCATGATAAAGATCTGTCCCAATGGTAAGAGTACAACATGCAAGAGTTGGCCCAGGGGAAAGATGACCTCAGCTACATCTGCTATACTCCCTTGAGTATGGTGAATGAGGACCCCCATATTGGCCCCAAGGAGGTGCCCCAATGTCCCAACAATGTGCCTACAGAGGCAGCAGAAGAGGCAGTCTCTGACCTGCACAGAACATCTCCTGCCCCAGCAGGTCCCACAGACACCAAGGCAGCAGCTGCTACTCTGGCTGGAGGTCCTGAGGAAGACATGCTCCCAAGGGTCAAAGGCAGCAGTTTCTTCTGTCTTCAGCAAGCAGGTGACAGCAGCAGGGGCAGAGAGCCATCCTGCTGACCTGCACAGCCCCTGCCGCCCACACAGCCTCTCATACCCCCAGCTGGAAACACAAACCCTCAGCAAACAGTGGCCTTTCTGCAATAAATGGCCCTCCCACTTCAGGGCAAAGCTCTGGGCTCTGCATGGGCTCCTTCAGTGGATCTACATGGTGGGATGGCTGGAGGATTAGGGCCCACCACTGTCAGCACCAGACAGGTCCCCAGGGATGGCTGCTGGCCCAGAGACTTCATGGCACCCTGAGGGAGCAACACAGGGTGGGTTTACTGTGAGCATGTTAATAGAAGATGCTGGTTTTCCAAATATGCTCATCTGTGCCTGATCCATGTCAGGAGCAAGACAGATGCAGGCCTGGCACCAGAGATTTGAAACTCGATAGTTGTATGGTTGTCGTGGCTAAGATGGACACCAGTTGCCATGTCAATGATGACATCCAGATTACACTACGCAAGTGAATTCCCCCACAAAGGACAAAGGTGGTTGCTGTGGAGGTGTCCTTGGGTTCCATTTTCTTTGAGATAAAAAGCAACTTTTTCTCTTATTTGGCCAGATCCGTTTTTATAATGCCTTTTTAATCTTTAGGGTCATATAAATTCTACAGACAATAAAATATTTCCTTTTTTAAGAGAGAAGAAAAATGACGACAATTAATTGATACTGGGTTTTTTGCATTGAAGCGTGTACTAAACAATCATTACATCACTACCAGAGGGGAGGGGAATCAACCAAATCTAAATATAAGCATTGAAAAAAATGCAACTATATTTTTTATCACCAATTGAACACCATGAAGCAGAAATTTCTTCTCAGCAACTTGGAGATTGGAACTGGGTAATTCTGCTCAGCTGTTACCAACACCAAAGCTTTCCTTGAAAACTTGCCTCATGGCAGGGCTTTGCCTTGTCTCCATGGTGCAGGGCTTGTCTCACCAGAGTGGGAGCATGTACCTGCAGCTGCCACTCACTGTGGGCCTCGTCTGAGTGGAATGGATGTGTGCAGTGTGGGAATTGCACTCCATTCTGGCATGACCTATCAGGTCGTGCTGCCTGGTCACCCCAAAATTTCATCCTGGGGAGTGCATGTGGAGCAAACCTGGAAAGTCCTAACGTCATGTTGACATGAGGTAAAAGGGAGAAAGAGGGAGCATTGCCAGATCAGAGGGTGGTGAGTCACTAGTGCAGGTTGCCCAGAGAAGTTGTGGCTGTCTCATCCCTGGAACTCTACAAGGCTAGGTTGAACAGGAGTCTAGTCTAGCCTGGTCTAGGTGGAAGGTGCCCCTGTCCATGGCATGCGGTAGGATGAAATGATCTTTAAGATCCCCTCCAACCCAAACCATCCTGTGAAACTATGAAGAGCAGGGGCAGCAAGTTGGCCAAGCCCTCAGAGCAGCACTGGGGTCATGCACTCAAATTTCTTGCTTTCTCCTCCATAACACCACAAGACCCTTCCCATGGACCCACACTGATCAGTCTATTCCAGTGGAAAGGGCCCAGACTGGAGCAGTTCATGAAGAACCATACCCCATGGAAAGGATCCCATACTGGAGCAGGGTGAGTATGTCAGGAGAAAGAAGCAGGAGACATGAACGGCAGCTGCTCTTATACCCTGATACTCTGTGTTGCTCATGGGAGTTAAGATAGAAGGGATGGGATTGAAGGAGGAAAGTTGAATCTGGGAATAAGGAGAGGTAGAAGAAAGCCGGCTTTAAGTTTGGTTTCATTTCTCATATCCTGCTCTATTTTTAATTGACAATGAATTAAATTTATTCTCCCAAATTTGAACCTGTGTCCTGGTTTAGGACAAATTAGGGGAAGGTCTCCAGAAGGAGCCCCCCAGAAAACAAACCTCCACCACCCCTTCCCCCCCCAGCTCTGGGTTTGAGAAGGAATTCCTCGGAGGAGAAGTGGAAAAAACCT
>JANPWX010000608.1:313835-367764 GCA_024734555.1 Trochalopteron elliotii | reverse complement strand
GCAGAGGGGGGGGGAAATGTGGCCAGCAGAAAGCTGGGGAGCTCAGCTGGCAGCCCTGAGGAGTGATGGTGTGTTTATTTGGGGAGGGGACAGGGAGAGGAGAGGTTTTATTCCCTTTTTTCTTGGATTAGATGGGAGATCAAAAGATCAGGAGCTGCTGGAGTCCAGTGGAGGCCACAAAGCTGCTCTGGAGCATCTCTCAGGAGAGCTGGGAACTGCAGGCACACCCTGTGTGTGTGCTAAGGGTCTGCACAAAGCCCACCCTGGTGTTCCTGGGTGCCTGCAGAGCCTGGCAGAGGGATGAACACATTTCTGACAGCGCTGGGACTCCTCAGCTGCTGCTGAGCTGAAATTTGCTCTGTGGTTGAGCCATGGGGCTGCAGCAGCTGCTTGGGCAGGAAGGGCTGCACCACTTGGGGAAGTTGGAATCAAATTGTTAAATAATGACAACCCCTTGCAGTCACACAGGCTGCAGGCAAAGTTCTGACAGCCACAGGATGTTCTTCTCTTGCCTGATTTGCATTCTGGAGAGTCTGGGATGTTCCTTGGGACACAGCAATGAGCTCTGCTTTGTGCTCCACCTCCTGCTGCATTGTTAGAGATTGCTTGTTCCTCAGAGCCTCTGTGCTCAGCTCAAATCCTAAACCTGAGTGTTCCTCACAAATCCCAAACCTGGGTGTTCCTCTGAGCCTTTGTGCACACCCCAGGCAGTGCCCAGGCTCCAGGAAGAGCCAGCCCTGGAGGAAGGAGCTGGGAAATGCAGGATGCTCAAACCCTCTTTGCCCAGGGAGAGTGAGTGCAGAGAAGGGAACCTGTGCATGTTCACATTTCCTTCAGCTGAGCTCCTGAGCATGCTGCAAACCTCCTGGGAGCAGCTCCCATTGCCCCTGGGGCCTTCTTATCCAAACCCATCTGCACCAGATCAAAATAATTTTCACTTTAAGCAAACAAATTTATGACTTTTCAGAATCTTGTATCAGTTTGGGCTCAGCTGCTTTGGTGTTTATTAAAAGGATCTCACTCACAATCAGCTTTTTCCAGGGGTATAAAATCACTGCAGGGAGCCATGCCCCAGACATTCCCCTCCAATTACCCTGAACTGGAGGACTCAATTGCTCTGAGTCATTTCATTCTGCAATGACTGTTTTCATGGATGTGATTTAAATTATGCCAAAGGTTTTTAATTAAAGTCACCCTTGTCATGCCAATATTTAATTTGGATTGATGTATTTTTAGCTATAAACCACTGCCTTGGTTTTTGGAAAATGCTTTTTAAAATTCAGAGGAGTGTTTTAGTACAGCACTGTGCTGGTTGTGACATGAGGTATCTGTCAGTCTTTCACTCCCTGCCTGGCTGCTGAGGCTGCAGGGGTGAAATTCCCCCTCACACTCTGTCAGAGCAGCAGAGGTTGTTGCTAGGCTTGTACTGTTTCAGCAAAACATGAGTAAAAATAATACTTCATAAAGGTGGGCTTGCAAAACCTTGCAACTTTTCCTGAGCTGGTGGAGTCACCCCCCTGCAGGAAGAGCTGAAGTGGTTTTTCTGAAGAATTCTGGCTTTAGTGTTCAGCACTTTAAATAACTGTTTTAATACAAGAACTTCCAAGAGTCAGTGTCTCAAAAGTGAGCAGAAATAGCTGCAGACATCTTGCTTTTCTTTTTTTTTATTTTATTTTTTTTTCCCCTGGCACAGCACTGAAGTGGAGAAGCTGTAGAGTGTCTGTCCTTTGAGTTATTCTGATTCCAGAAAGCAGCTGATGCAGAGTTGAGCAGGAAGCAGATTAGCTGGCCTCTGGAGGTCTCTTCCAGCCTATGCTTCCTAAAATTGCTTGATTTGAAAGTCATCTTCAGCAGAAGTTATGAGCCTGAGGATTCCCACATACTGAAAATCAGTATTATTTTTCTTCTCTAGACCTTGGAGAACTATTTATTGTGCTTCCACAGGTCCTGCTGCATAATCCCCTTCTCTGAGGCTGTGCTGCGTTCTGGAGAAAGGACAAACCAGAAGCCTTTGCTTTGGTTTATGTTTCCTGGGATATTTGAGGATCATGGGATGGTTTGGGCTGGAAGGGGCCTCAAAGCCCATTCAGGTTTGTTTTGTACCCCCAGTGAGCAGCAGGAAATTGGGCAGTGGCTGTGAGGCTGCTGCCAGCCCAGCAGGAGTGACCCTGGAGGGTTCCCAGCCCTGGAGTGGGGCTAGGGAATCCCACCCTGAGTGAGTCCCTGCCCTGGGTTCTGCCCTTGGACATCAGCTCTGATCTGTCCTGAGCACAGAGGGGACAGAAATCATCCCTGAGGTGGCACAAGGGATGTCACCTCACCTCAGCTGCTTCTCCTCTTTGTTGGAACCCTGGGCACTGAGCATTTCAGGCTGTCTGTGCTGACAGGCACTGACCCCCAAGCAAACACTGCATTGACCTGAGGCCGTGGAAAAGGCTTCCAAAATGGAGTGACAGCACTGCGAATGTGGGTATGGTCTGAATAGAAGTGTATGATATCACAGGGTGGAAAGCTTAGAGTTTAAGGGTTTAGAATACAGATATATATGTATAAAGCGAGATGGAGGATTTAGGGCAGAGTCCTTCTTTTTCACCACCTTCTCCATGGGTCTGGGTGGTATTTTGTAAGTGGACAGAAAAATCCACGTTGTGGACCGCTGGTGGCTGGTTATCGGGTTAGAAGTAAAAATAATTTTGGTGTCATTTCTTAATTGGGCAGTTTGGGCTTAAAAGGCCTTGGAAAGAGTTAGAGACAGAGGCATTTTTCACTTTGTTAGCCAGAGCTCACAACTTGTGATACTGTAACATAGATAAGAATTAAAAAACATCTGAGTCCAAACAGGAACACCATCTCTTGAGCATTTAATCCTGGCTCTAACAGAAGAAAACCAGGTAAAAACCCCCACACCTCTCCTTCTTGTGAGAGCTCATTTTCCTGACCATGGGTGCAAAGCCCCCCTGAAGCAGTCAGTGACATCCCAGGGATTTTTCTGTCCTCACAGGGGCTGGATTTGCACCAAATCCACTGTGACAACTGCACAGCAACCCACAGCAGAAGGATGGCACTAAAAGGGAGCTGGGAATCCGTGTGTGGCCTCTTAAAGAAAGGTAAATGGAGCACCAAAGGCAGCAAACACCTCAGAGAGAACTTTGCTGCTTTGCACTCCCTTGCACAGAATGCTGATGAGGGCTTTTTTTGGGGAGGGGTGGGGGCTGTAAACAGAAATATTCCTGCAGCTTTTGGCTGTGAGATAGCAGTCAGAGGAAGCCAGGAAGACTTCAGAACATGTTTCTGTTTGGTTCAAAGGTTCTCCGTCCTTTTTTTCCTCCACATTTAATATTCTCTGCCTATCTGAGGTACATTTAGACACACAGCATCATCAGCCATGCTTCCCAGAAATGTGTCTGGTCAGGAGGAGAGCAGCAGAGCTCTGCATGCCTGCAGGGATGTGAGGCTGCACCACACCAGGGAGGGGATGCTGCTTGCAGCCTTCACTCCAGGGATTCTGGATTTCAGGGATTTCTGAGGTTTAGTTCAGGGAATCTGCTCCTCCCTTTGCTTTGGGGGACGAGTCTGACTTTGCTGTGCACTGCTCCCTTTTCCAGGTGACCTTTGAGACAAGTGCAGAGAATGTGCTCTGAAAAAACGTTGTTATCTAAAGAGGTGCTTTGGGAAACAGAAAACCTGTAACAATCTTGGTTTTTGTTCATTTGCCAGTGAGGCAGAGATTCCCAGGATCAAACCAGCAGCCCCCTTTGGTCTAATCAAAGGTTAATTGAGTCTGCACTGTCAGTCAGGCTGAGGGAAGCAGGGCAGGGTTTTAGAGAGCAGCATCAAAAAGCCCCAGTTAGTGATCCACAGAGGCTGTCAGCTGCCTGACAGCACTGAGCTGAGCTCTTTTTAAAACAAGCTTCTCTTCTTAATAATGCTGCTGCTTTCTCGAATTATCTGCTCATTGTTCTGTAAAAGACTAAGCACTTTTAGCACTGCAGCTAAGAAATCAGGATCTGCTGGTGTACAGCAAAGTGATGGCAGAGAGGCTGACCCCAGCACTGTTTGTAGCAGCTGGTGTCTCCCTCTAGGCCAGCCCAGACCCCATCTGCCTCTCCAGACACAGAGCACCAGCCTGAGTCCCTTCCTGTGCATCTTCTGGTGCTGTGACTGCCCCAGTCAGCTGGGCTGTTCCTCTCTACTCTCTCTCTTCTCCCAGAAACAGCAGAGGTAAAATCACAGATATTCCAGATAAACCAGGGCTTTGCTTTGCAACAAAAAGCAAGAGAAGCTTTTGTCTTTTTTCCCAGAGAAAGGCAACAGAAACACTTTGTGTGCTCTTGTCTTCCCCTGCACCTCTGGAAAGCAGGTGAGGGAGTTAGAAGGTGATAGTGTTTGCCAGAACAGGAATTGTCCCCATGTCTCACAGGTCCCAGACACCTCTCCTTGGCTGGAACCTGAATTCTCATGGCACTGGTTACCATTCCCCTCAGCACAGGACCCCATCAAGCCCCTGACCCACAGCTCTGAACATTCATTGATTTCCATGTCTGTCAGGGCTGTCTGCCTCACTTCCAGTGCAGTGTGTCCCTGCACTGAGGATCAATGTGGCCTTTTGAAAATGAGGATCAAACATTTGGCTTTAGAGGTTGTGGTGCTGGCCTAAAATCCATCCAGCTTCCCTGTCCAGGTTTTATGGTTAAATTCTGGAATTTGGGATTTTTGGGATGTCCCCAGAGATGGAGACTCCCCACCCTCCCTGGGCAGCTGTTCCAGGGCTCTGCTCCCTCCATGGACAGTTCTCTCTCACGTTGAGGTGGAACTTGTTGTGTTTCAGTTCATGGCCATCACTGACAGCTCCTCATCCTGTCACTGGCAGAGCCTGGCACCATCCTCTAACAGCCCTTGGGGACATTTGTGTGGGTTGATGGATATTTATTTGTGTGGGTTGGTGGGACACTTGTATTGATGGGGTATTTGTGTGGGTTGATGGACACTTGTGTGGGTTGATGGATTCCCTCTCACCCTTCCCTTGCCCACACTGACCCGGCCCAAGGCTTTGTGAAGGTCTCCACAATCATTTGCTTTTGGAGCAGGAGTTTTGGGTTTTTCTTCTGATGGGTCTGTGGCCATGAGTCAAACTCACTCTGAAGTGTAAATCCATGTCCATGTGATTACTGGTTTCCCATTCCCAAAGTCTTTCTCTGTTTCTGGTTTTTATCCAGTTTTGAGGTGGTTTTTAGCAAGTGTGCTTCATCCAAATTGGATGTAAGCAGTCTTTTGCCACTTCCACCTTTTACATCTGGAGTGAGAGCAGTCCCTTCTTCACTTGTGTCACTTTGCCACCCAGCCCTGTTGTGTTCCAGCACCTCCTACACCAAACCAACAGGAGGCAGGAAATTATTCATGCATTTAGGAGCCTGAGACTCTCTCTTCTCACCTTTGGGTAAAAGCTCCCTTCAGGCTAAATTGAGGGAGTTTATTTTCATTTTCACAGAGACAAACCCTTGATTGGTGTTATTTGCTTCTGAGGAATGTTTGATTCAGGCTGGTGTGGATTTTCTGGTAACAAACTGAGGCATGGGCCATCAGTGCACCCAAAAAGTGATTTCTGAGTGTGTCTTAAACAAACACTTCCTAATTGAGGTTTTGTTCTTTGTGTCCTGACATGTCCAGGTCAGCTTTGCCAATGACCCTCTTTGGTTTCTGCTCTGGCAGTTGAGCAGATGGAACTTGCTCAGTGGCCAGCCCCAGTAAAGGTGTGATGGGATCATTGCCTGCAGCAATTATTGATTCTCAGGGTTTAGCAACCAGGGTGTCTGGCCTTGCTGCAAGGGGCAGAGTACAACCCAGTAATAATTGTCATTATCTGTCTGTCACAAATAAAAACATCTCTGTCCTTTGGCGGAGCTCTGTTGTTCCATCCACTGTGATTGGAGGTGCTTTCCAAGCATCTTCTGAGATGTGATTTTAACAGACTTCACTTCCACACTTATTCTTACTCTTCTTCCCTCGTTTTGCATATAATGTGACTAGGTAAATAATAAAAAACCCTGGCATACAATAATTCCATGGGTGTTACCAGAACAGTTCTCAACAATTCCTGCTTCCCTCCTTCACCCCAGCCCTGCCCTGCAGCTCCAGCAGCAGCAGCTCCCTCTGTGTGATGTAATTTTAGCAGAGTGTGCTCGAGGTGCTCTGGGTGTTGACACAGAGATTAGTGCAGGTTTTACTCTGACCTGCCCAAAAAGAGAAGTGTGGGCAGTGTGGGGGTGAGGATTTGGGGCAGCATTTCTAACAGGGACTAGTTCACCTCCCCACTGAATTCCAGGGAAAAATGAGGAAATTTGGGCCAGTTCTGCTGATCTGAATGCTTGCAGGTTTAAATGGATTCAAGGCAAGGAAAGGCCATTCCTGAGGCAGAAAATTGCCCTTTGGGGAGGCTTTGGCCCCTCTCCTCTTCCCCTGGCCCAAGTTTGTTCTGAGCACAGATGCCAGGGCACAGTGGGGACCCTCAGGCATCACCCTGAGTGTCCAGGGGGTTCAGGTGGCCACACAGGTGTCCAGACAGCTCTCAGGGTTTCTGTGGAAAGCAGCCTGCCTTTCCAGGCCATACACACCCCTTTCCTTCCATAGCTGTTGGCTGCAGTTCCCCTGGAATGCAGCACCAATGTTCACTCACACTGTGGATCTCTCTCTCTGTGTGCTCTTGTGTGTGACACCCTCTCCTGAGTTTCCTTCATGTTATCAAAATGTTCCTTTGCCAAGTTTTCCAAAATCTGCTTTGTGCACTCGCTAAGGCAATGATGAATGATACAACATGAGACTTGCAGTGGGGGAAGAGTAGGAAATTACCAATTTGGGTCCCTCCTCAAAGGCCAATTAGAACAAGAAACACAGGAATTAATAAGGGGCTGACAGGTCTTGCTCTCACTGCAGATGCAAAGCTGCAGCTCCCACCTGAGGGGAGGCATCATCCCTCTGTTCTTCCCCTGGAAACAGGAAACCCAAGGCCCCAGTTGAGAATGCAGATCTCTCCACTCCTCCTCCAGTCAAAGCAGTTATTCCTGGCTCTCCCTCATGCTGCAGAGCCCGGTGCCAGGTGAGTGCTGCACTCATCCCCAGGGGATTTCTGTCTCCAGGGCTGCCTGTGGATCCCTTGCAGAGCACTGGGGTGTCCTTGGTGTGGAGTGTGCTGCCTTCTGCTTCATTTCAAATTGAGCCCTTGGAAGGGTTTTGTGATTTGGCATGTGTTGTTTGGGGTTTCCAGTCCACGATCAGTTTAAATGCAATGTGTCCCTTGTCCAAGTTAATTACATGCTTGGGTTAATGACTCCTTGCTCCGGGCCCCTGAGTGGGGAATGTGGCCAGTCATTGATGCATTGATGGCCATTTTACTGCCTTTGGACTGGGCTCTCCATCCAAAACCTCCACAGTGGGGCCTCCACCAGCCAGGCAAGGCCCAGGCAAAATCCCTTCAGATGTGAAACTGATACTGAGTTGTGCTGTGACATCAGGGCAGTTATGTCACATTAATATCAGTGTGACATCAGGGGAGTTATAGCAGATTAATACCAGTGTGACATCAGGGGAGTGTTATCAGATTAATATCGGGGTGATATCAAAGGAGTTATATCACATTAATATCAGTGTGACCAAGGGCCGAGTTCCCAGGCTGTCTGGAGTGGCAGCTGCTGGCTGGAGAGCAGGAGCAGCTACAACACCTCTGTGGAATATTTCACAAAAAATTACCTGAGACTTTGTTTTGGGCTGACAAAACCTGCATGTAGCTCAGAAACCATGAAACCCCAGTGAGCTGGAGCCACAACACTCAGAGGGAGTTGAGCCAGGGCATTTTAAGCTGTGGTCTGTGGGAAACAGGCACTGCTTTTCATTCTGGGAGACAGAAGCTCATCCATGGCTGTGATTCTCTGTAGGAGTGAACAAGATATTCCCCCAGCACCTTTGAAAATTCCCATCTCTTAAAAAAAATAGATGTCATTGACCACTGGAGGCATTTTTTCCTCTGAAGGAGAGAGGAAGTGAAAGCCTAGAGTGCAAATTTCATTATGCTGCTAATTAGAAGTTCCTCTCCTGAGCTGGTTAGCAGCTATTTTGATTAGCTGATGTTCAAGACCACTTAGTGTCAGGATTCTGGCAGTTCTTCCCAAATAAAATATTTGTTTCAGGCAGCTCCGCTCCCCTCCGTGGGTGAGGCAGTTTTGTGCAAGGCTCGGTGCATCTGTTTGTACTCGGCGTCCCAAAGGCAATGTTTGTTTTCACTGTTCGGGCAGACGGAGGAATCGCTGCTCTCATGTTTTATTCATGCCAGGATTTCTTGTGAATGCGGCCTCCAAAAGGCAAGAATATCACTGACAGCGCTGCCTGGAAGACTCTTTCCTTGTGTTACAAACGGACACGCGAATTAAGTTACTGCTGTTAATGCGTGCCCACTCCGTAATCGTAGCCTGTTTGGGATGCTGCTGAGGCAATTGTCTCCGCTCAGAATTGCAGATCTGGAGTTGGGTTTGGTCAGGAAATTAGAGCATCTCGCCCTAAACCGAGGCGGTGGCACAGGTTGGAACACACCGATGACCGTGGGCTCGGCGGGACGTGCCCGGCGGCCGTGCGGGGCTGCAGAGCTGCTAATGACAGAAAGTGACTTTATTTCCCTGTTAGTGACTGTGCCAGCCCAGCCCGCTGCCGCCCGCAGGAGGGACGGCTCTGGTGTCCTCTCCCTGTTCAGTGTCACAGCACAGAAACGGGACGTGCCAGGGCAGGGCGGGCGCTGAGCGCAGCCCCAAAGCCACAAATCCCTTCCTCGTCCCCTGGAAAAGGGTGGGGAGTCACACATCTGGATCTGGGAACCGCTCGGAGCTGGGCTTGGGCATCGCGGCTACCGAGCGGCTCCTGCAGCGCCCCGGGAGCCGGGAAACGGGGACGGGACGGTCCAAATTCCCCGAGCTGGGGTCTGCACTGCCCCGGGAGCCGGGACACAGGGATGGGGATGGTCCAAAGTCCCGAATTGCCGGGGCACAGGGATGGGGATGGTCCAAAGTCCCGAATTCCCGGGACACGGGGATGGGGATGGTCCAAAGTCCCGAATTGCCGGGGTACGGGGATGGGGATGGTCCAAAGTCCCGAATTGCCGGGGCACAGGGCTGGGGATGGTCCAAAGTCCCGAATTCCCGGGGCACAGGGCTGGGGATGGTCCAAAGTCCCGAATTCCCGGGGCACAGGACTGGGGATGGTCCAAAGTCCCGAATTGCCGGGGCACAGGGATGGGGATGGTCCAAAGTCCCGAATTGCCGGGGCACAGGGATGGGGATGGTCCAAAGTCCCGAATTGCCGGGGCACGGGGATAGGGATGGTCCAAAGTCCCGAATTCCCGGGACACGGGGATGGGAGGGTCCGAATTGCCGGGGCACGGGGATGGGAGGGTCCAAGCCCGGCTGCTGAGGGAGGCAGACAGGGAGGCTGCGCTCCCGCTGCCCGGGCAGGCTGTGCCGGGATCGCTGTTATCCTCTCACAGCCCAGCGCTGCTCCCGCAGGAGCAGAGAACAGGGAACAGAGCTCCGCCGTCCCAGTCCTGCCAGTTCTGCTGTTCCAGCCAAACTGGTCAGGGCAGCCCACACAGGCTCATCCTCTCCGAGCCCCAAAGGCAGAGCCGGCTCCTTGGACCTTTGGAAACCTTTCCCAGACCCCTTTTGTTCCCCAGTTTGGCTCTCCAGTCCTTTTGGCAGGACTGAAAGCTCGAGATCCTTTCCTGACAAATTGCTGTTTCCCAACAGATCCGGGGCATTTTTATGTCCACTCTGCGGGAAGGAAAACCAGGTTTCCGTGGAGGAAGCTTAGTGCCAAGGCAGAGATGACACCCAGCTCCCACCCAAGCTCAGCTAATAACCTGGTGTGGCTGAAGATTGATTTATTTTGTGCCACCATCCTCATTCTTTGGGGCCAGGGAACAGCCCCCAGAGAAAACAGAGCTCTCTGTGCTGCAGGAACTTCACTAAGGTAAAACTGGGTTTTGTTGTCCTTGTGCTGCTTGACAGGGCCCTGGACACAAACTTCAGCCGCATATTTTCACGGAGGATGAAACTCTGCTAAAAATGCTCATGCAGAGCACAAGGAAAGAGTTGCAGCTGAGGAAATGGGACAGCTCTGGAGCAGGGATGTGTTTCCAGCTCTGAAAATGCCATCCCTAACGAGCCCTGTGACACAGAAAAGCATCAGGAACAGCTCCATTCCTCCCCAGGTTCAGCACAGGCCCTTTCACCTTCTTAATGCTCCCCAAATATTTCACCTTCTGATACCAGAGCTGGAAAATGTTAACTTCTCTGGGGAAATTAGTTTAAAGCAGGGCTTTGACTAAGAATTTCTGTTCCCAGAGCTGGGCAAGGCCCGAGGTGCAGAGCCAGCAGCAGCTGCTCCTCAGAGCAGTCCCAGGCCCAGGACAGAACATCTCACCCAAATGACCAGCTGAGGAAAACCCTCCTGGCAGCCCCAGGGGCCCAGGAACAAGCACAGGGGAAATAACCTTTGCTCTCTCTGCAGATCCAGCCTGCCATGGAGCTCCAGAGCTGCTGCAGAATGAACCAATATTAAACTCTGCTCCCTTGGCTGGACCCAAGCAGTGTCAGACAAAGTGACAACAAAACCCCAATGAGCCCTGGGGGAAATAAACAAAGAGATCAAGAGCTGATCCAAGGACCTTGTTACAAACATCCATGGGTTGTTCATGCCAGAGATGACAGACGTGACCTACAGGAATTCGAACTCAGAAATTCCTTTAAGGAAGGGAAGAAGGATTTTTATTATAGTTCTGTGCCCGTATGCAAATACATATGCATATATATACATATATATGTGAATTTATTATGCCAGCTGTTAGGATTTAGTTGAAAGTGTAGCTGTGTTTGATGTTCTTAAACTCCTTTGAGTCAATGGATTAAGGAAGAATCCAAACTTTTGAAGTCTTTCCTAACTTAAAATGTAACTTCAGCTTTTATGATTTAATGCAAAATTCATGAAGAAGAACCCGAGGACTTTGAGATCCAGAACACATACAAAAAGTCTAAGTCAGTCATTTGGGTTTAAAGTAGGATTTTAAGCCAATTTGGAAAATTTCATGGTGGTGGCAAAAGAATTCCACACACTTGGGTGTCTGCAAGTTTGGTTCAGGTCCCAGACTCTGATTCCCAGACTTCAGAACGCCCATATTTAACAGTGCCAACACTCCTGTTTCTTTAATAATTTTAATGAAATTTTAAAGTTCTTTAATAATTTTAAAATTCTTTAATAACAAACTGTTTAATATCAGAACACCCAAAGTGAGGCACTCAGTGGGCACGTTCAGTGTGTCCATGTCTCCAGTGCTGGTTGCCCAGCTGAAGGGATTTGGGGTTCAGGTACAGCAGGAGATGCTCTGGCTGCTCTCCCACTGCTGGCTGTGGTGTTTTCACCCCGTGTTGGTGTTTATTTCCCACCTGAGCTGGCAGAAAGGACAGAGGTGATCTGCAGCCCCAGGGCACACTCAGGGGCTCAGGGTGGGGAGGTCTGGGCTGCTCAGACTCTCCCAGCCCTCCACCCTTCCCTGGGGCTGTGCTGGGGGGAATTTGGGAATTTCAGCACGGGGATTTGTCTCCTTTCACAGCTGACCTGGGTGAAACCCGACTCTGCCTTTTTTAGGGGATTAATTTCAGCAGCAGCTTCCAGCCCAGTGCCCTCCCTGGGGTACCTTGGTGATCCCTCCTGGAATCACAGGATGGTGCTTTGGCTTGGGGGGGACCTTGAAGATCATCCACCTTCCACTACCCCAGGCTGCTCCAAGCCCTGTCCAGCCTGGCCTTGGACACCTCCAGGGATCCAGGGGCAGCCACAGCTTCTCTGGGCACCCTGTGCCAGGGCCTCCCCACCCTCACAGGGAGGAATTGCTTCCTTAAAACCCATTCTAAATCTACTTTTTTTTTCTGTGTGGAGCCATTCCCCCTTGTCCTGTCCCTCCAGGCCTTACAACTGTTGTCCACTTCATGCCACAAATAAATGCATTTGTTTCTATTCCCCTGCCCTGCTGAGTTACGATTTTTTAAGGCAACTGTGTGAAAACCAAATTATTTATATCCTGGGAATCAGGGCAAAAGGACACTTTGGGAATGTCTGGAGCTCCCCATCCTGTACTCCAGGTCACCCAAGGAATAGCAGAGTGTGTGAAAAACAAGGCCCACTTTTGTTAACATTTTAAAAGTTTAATAATAAAAATAAGACAATAAGAGATATAAAAAAGAAAGCAAAATTACAGACATCGGGGTGCCTGGTGTTTCCACCCAAGGCACAGCTTGCTAACAAAAGATCTTTCCTTTAAATACCAGAGGTTATTGCACATTCATAAATTTCATGTGTGATTTAAACATTCCTTTTGACTTGAGGTGTTTCTGCTTAATTGCAACTTTTCTCCTCCACTGTTCTTTCTTGCACATAATTTTTTTGTGGCTTCACAAAGTTGCAAATCCCTTGATAATGGGGACAATAAATCCCTTTTTTTTTTTTTTTTTTTTGAGTCTTTGGTGTTTTTGCTGTTATCTCTTTTCAGATAAGATGATGTGAAGGACTTCTTAATTGTCTTTCCTATTTCTTGAACTGGTTCAGATGTTACTAGAAAGCATCTTACATCACATAGTTTCTATTTTAATATTATGCTATAGCCTCAAAAAATATTTATCACACACACATAGTATTCATTTTAATATTTGCAAAAAGCCAATCATATAATATGTATTTAGAACAAGTGCATCCTGTTCCAGCTGCAGGAGCCACATGGCAACCTGGCTTCAGGTTCAGGAAAATCAGGATCATCCGGGGAGAACGAAATTCAGGGAAGGGCTGAAAGGGAAAAGCAGGTGGGGAGAGGGAACTAAAGGGGAAGACAGCTGGGGAAAAGGCCAAGAGCACAGCTCCAGAACTCCCAGTGTCCAGAACAGCCCAGCTTTTCTCAATCTTTAGATGAGACACATCCAGCACAAGGGTTGTGCTGCCCAGGGCTGCTTGGTGTGGAGCCACAGGGCACCAACTCTGCCCTAAACCTTCCAGGATGAATTCCTGCTCTGAGGTTATTCAATATTTCCCTCAGTGGGGCTGCCCTGGGCCGTGCACTGCTGGTCACAGCTCTCAGATTGAACAGATGGAAAACAGAGCAAGGAACTGCCACAGGATCCTGTTCCACACGTGGGGCAGAGAACTCAGGGAAACACTGAAATCCCAGCCTGGGCACTGGGTGGAGAAAAATCCCTGTCCAGCATTAGAAAAGTGCATTTGGAGGGAGCAGAGAGCCCAAGGAGCAGGGTGTGCTCACACATGGCTCTGTGCAGTACAGAACAGAAAGGAGAAGTGGGTTTAATCACTCTCCTCTCAGCACAGAGGTTTATCAACCCGGGGCTGAAATCTGTGGTTTCACAGCTCACAATAACTGCAGTGTTTGTGTTATCCTGCCCCAATCCCCCTCCAGGTGATGAAGGACAAACAAAGCTGGATGTGTCTGTGGATGAAATGAAACTTGCTAAATTCTAACTCTCCTGGTGGGCCAAACTCTTCTGCTCCTGAAGTCACAACAATGAGTTTATCTAGGACTTAAAATGTGGGGAAACTATTCTTCATTTGTTTAGATATTTTTTTATTATTATTTGTTTCACACACAAGAGGATCTACCCTTTGAATTTCCTAGAATGCAAGTGGCAAGGTATGTGTCAAATTTAGGTGTAAAACCGTGTCCCCTGCAGGGACACCTTCCACTGGAGCAGGCTGCCCCAAAGCTCATCCAGCCTGGCCTTGGACCCTTCCAGGGATGGGATTCTGGGACTCTGTGACTGCCTGCTGGATCATTCTGACTCCTGCCCCACACACTGTTCTTTTCCTCACAGAGTTCAGGATTTACCTCCCCAAATTCCCTCATTTCCAGCACATTTGTTCCTGGTTCTCCAACAGCTCCCCTTGGCACTGGCAGGGGACGAGGCTGCCCAGTGTCAGTGCTCCCTGCTGTGATGGAATCTGATTTTCCCTGTGGCTTTCTGGAGTCAAATAGAAGCAAAACTTCCACTTTGGAAGCACAGAAAGGGATCAGCCGTGGTGAAATTAGCATGAAAATGTAAAAAAAAGTTCTCCTGCTCCAAGAAAACCACAACCTGCTGATTTACATATTAATAGCATAACTTAGTGCTGGGGAAGATAAAAAATGCAATCTTTGGCCAGATGCAGAGAATTAATTACAGCAAGTGAAAGGATCCTACAAAGAGTACAAAGAATATTCTGAAGGAATGTTGTTGTCAAGCAGGTGTGAGTGTGTGTAGAGGAAGAATTGTTTTGTTGTTGCAGGGCTTTAGAGAGAGCCTGGACAGATATTTGGGATGGGCTTGTCCCTTTGAGAAGTGCTGCCACAGCAGATGGAAAAGATCCAATGGGACACAGAAAGCCACACCACCGAGTCCAGCCTGTGGCTGATCCCCACCTCGGGGGCTTTTGGGTGTTCCAGGGGGAGCCCAGGGCTCAGCCCAGCCTGGGGAGCCTTGCAGGGAGCACTCAGCACCCTCTGCCCCACGGGTGGAGTTTGTGCTGCTGCTCAGTCCTTGCTGAGCCCCGGGGCACTGTGGCAGAGTGTGGGGCAAGGTCTGCCTGCTCTGGGGGTGAATTCCTGCCCCAGCACCCTCGGAACCACAGTGGGAACTCCAAATGCAGGAACTTTGCTCTGGCAGTCACTCCTCCCTCACCCAGGAGCTGGAATTGCTGATGAGCCCATCCCTGTGTCACCTGGCAATCCCTGAGCCCACAGCAGGAATGGCTCACCCATTAATGCAGTTATTTGGCTGCTGCTGCTGCAGGGAAAGGGTGAGTTTGTGCTTTCTGCTTTTGAAGTGCCTTTTTTTGCACATGTGTGGTGGATTTGTCACTTAAATTGCTGCGAGCTCTTAATTTTTTGTTGTTGTTCAAGTGAAGAGGAATTTTTTTAAAAAAAAGGAGTGCTGAAGGGAACTGTGTGATGTGTTCATGGATACACAGATAGGGTTTGGTTAAAATTACACCTCACAAATCTCCTCTCAGCAGCAGGGTTTGTTCTGGGGTGCAGGGAGGGGCTTTGAGGAGCAGCATCACTGGCACAGACCCAGCTGGGGCTGGCTGCCTCAAGTCCAACAGAAAAGTAAAAGTTTACAGCAAAGTTCAATTTCCCTCTGCTCAGGTGGTGACACACTCGAGTGAGGAGCCTTTTTGGAGGGACAGGCAAGGGATGAGATAAAAGAATAAAAAACCTAATGGTAAAATTAGCTCCCCCTTTCATTTTTAAGGGGCTGGGGGTGGAGGGCTGAGATCTCAGGTCACCATTTGGGCTCTGCTTTTGTTCTGGTGCAGACAGCTGAGTTCAGTAGAGCATTTCCAGTGTAGTATTTTCTCAGTTCAGTAGAGCATTTTCTCTTTCCCCCTTTACTGTTTTTAGAACGAGGCAGTTGGTTGTATTTACTGTATATATACTGTGAGAACACACTGCCTTCAGTCCCTTCTGACCCCTGGGATGGAACAAACCCTGGCTGTACAGGGCTTCTAAACCCTCCTGTCACAACCCTTTCCCAGCCACTTCTGCTCCTCCATGCTGCTAAAAACAGAATATTTGAGCTTTTGGATGGGTTTTGTTTGTCCTCACTGACAGCTGGAACATTTTCTGTGAGTGGCAGCCCAAGACAAGGGGCACTGACAGGAATCTCCAGCTGAAAATGTCCTTCCCTGCCCAGTACATTTCTCCTTTCCTCCTGCCCTTGGCTTCTCAAAGCAGTCAGGAAATGTCAGCTTGGTCTTGCTCAGGCTGTGAGATGGGAATGAGGAGAGCAGAGCGTGGAAGTCAGAGAACATTTCCATGGCAGGGACAGAGGAGGGAGTTGCTGGGGCAGCCCTGGCCCAGTTTCCCAGGATGATGCTCCCCTGGAAAGCTCTGGTGCCTGTTCTGGGGGCTGCTCACAGTCACTCAGGGGTGTGGGGGCTCACACTGATTGCCAGCAGAGCTGGGACATTTCTGAACATAAACCCATTTGGTCTTAGTGCCCCTCACACCTCGGGACTGAGCACTGTGTGTGTTTATCTGTCTCAAAGCCTGTCTGAGTCCTCTCTCTGCTACAATGAAGTGCTTTGCCAAGCCATTGTTTTCACCATAAATATATTCCCTTGGCTGCATCTTTGTGGTGGATTATTTGCTCCAGAATCTTTCCATCTCAGAGATGAGTATACATTTCAGGACCAGGTTTTGAAATACCAGTTTGCTTCAGGAAACTTCTTATGAGCAAGTGTGGGGAAGCCAGCACTAAATCACTCTTGTATATTTTATTTCCCAAGGAACCAGACACACTTTGTTTATGATCTAGCAGAACCCCAAGCAGAATGTAAAAACCCAAGACTGAATCAGAAAGGAGCATTATAAAAATACCAAAACTGTCTGTGCCTGGCAATGGGGAAATACATTCCTCCACTTCCATATGAAAAAGAGCTGATACAATGGTAGAGAAATAAAACCAAGAGTCTGAGAGGGAAGCTCCTGTCTTTACAAACAGTTCCATGGGTGAAGCTGTGGCTGTGAACATCCCTGAGATGGGTCTGGGTGTCTCTCCTGCCTTTGGGAGCAGCTTTGGCAGGGCCCAGGTTGGCTCCTGGCACAGACACGAGGCTCTGCACAGGCTCAGCTCCTCAACTTTGGGGTGAAATTGGAGTTTCAAGGGGGGATTTGTGGGGGGAGGTTCGGGGAGGCTGAACCTTCCCGGTGCCTCGGGCCGGGATCGAGTCTGGGATGGAGGGAGGGGAAACCCCGGCAGGAAGGGAGAGAGAAAGAGAAAAACTGGGAGGGAGGGAAATAGAGAGAGAGAGAAAAAAAAAACCGTGAGAGGGAGGAAGGGAGAGAGAGGGAGAGAGAGAGAAAGTGAGAAAAAACAGGAGGAAGGGAGGAAGAGAGAAAAAAGCAGGAGAGAGGGAGAAAGAGAGAAAGAGAGAAAAAAACGGGAGAGAGAGGGAGGGAGGGAGAGAAAGAGAGAGAAAAATCGAGACAGGGAGGGAGTGGCTTTGGGGTGCCCTGTGAGGGACAGGATTTGGGGTGCCCTGTAGGGTACAGGGACAGGATTTCGGGTGCCCTGTAAGGTACAGGGACAGGGAGGATTTGGGGTGCCCTGTAGGGTACAGGGACAGGATTTGGGGTGCCCTATAAGAGACAATGTGTCACCAAAGCTGGCCTGGCACACGAAGGGATTGTGTTTGTGCCATAGGGAGGGTGAGTGGTTTTGCAGAGAATTTGGTGGCTGTGGGGGCTGAGAGCCCCCAGGCAGTGGGAGCAGGGGATGGAGAGGTGGCAGGGATGGGTCAGAAAGGCACATCAGGTGTGGGATAGATGTGAAGGAAGGGATGAGGAAAAGGTAAAGGAACAGGGAAGGATAATGGCACAGTTTGTACAACCCCGATGGGGAAAAGTGCCCCAGGACCAGGGGGCAAAGGGTCCCAGGACAGCAATTGGGAAGGAATCCATGTGCCATTTGTAAAAAAGAACATCAAAATGGATTGTTAGGGGTGTCAGGATCTGGAATATTAAAATGGATAGGGTTAGGGGTGTCAGGATCTGCTGTTTTACCCAGGGCTCACCACACTGGAGCCCTCTCTGGACCAAGAAGGGTTTCCTGGTCATCCCAGGAACTTCTCTGCCTGATTTGAATTTTATGCCAAAGGGGGGACAAACGTTCAGATGTTCTTTTGCCCCACGGGGAAGATGAGCAGGTGCATTTGATCCAGGCACTCTTGGTGACTGTGTGGATGGGAATTGGCACTGTGGGTGTTCTGTCCAGAGCTGCCTCTGCCCATTCCCTTCACACTCACTGGGATGAGTGTGTACAGGGCTGGGAGAGGCCAGGAGGGATGGGACAGGAACAGTCCTGTGTCCACTGACTCGTGCTGTACTTTCTCTGTGGAACAATATCCATTGCTTTTGGGGTTTTTAACCCACTTTAAGACTCTGTACTGGCTGTGTGCAGCAAAACTGAAGGGCCACCATGAGCCAGGTGAAATCTCTGGCTTGCTCAGATCCTGCTGCTGAGGAGGAGAAATGAATGGAGGGACCAGGCTGGCAGGGAAGCTGTGGGAGAGTCTGGTTTGCATCCCTGCCCCTGCCAGCCCTGTTCTGATGGGCTGCTCTGGGGGGCTGCTGCTCCCTGGGAGCTGAGGGTGCACAACCCCAGGGGCTGCTTGAGGTCCCAGGGGTTACTTGGGGTGATTTGGGGGTTCCTGAGGTCACTGCAGTCCCTGGCAGGGGTTCCTCGAGGTGACTTGGGGGCTCCTCGAGGTGATTTGGGGGTTCCTGAGGTGATTTGGGGGTTCCTGAGGTCACTGCAGTCCCTGGCAGGGGTTCCTTGAGGTGATTTGGGGGTTCCTTGAGGTGATTTGGGGGTTCCTGAGGTCACTGCAGTCCCTGGCAGGGGTTCCTTGAGGTGATTTGGGGGTTCCTTGAGGTGATTTGGGGGTTCCTGAGGTGATTTGGGGGTTCCTGAGGTCACTGCAGTCCCTGGCAGGGGTAACTTGAGGCACCCCCTGGGTGAGGTTGTGTCTTAGGTTACAATAAAAGATGAACCCCAAGTGTGAGTTCTGCCACCATCTCCACAAGCTGTTCAAACAGCTGAGGCAGTGTCTTCCTCTCTTCCAGGACTCATCTGTGATAACTCCCCCCGGGGTGTCTCTCTGCTAAAGGCCATCACATCCCTCTGCATGACCCATAAGTGCCATCATCCCAGGGGGAGGAGCCAAGCACCTGCCTGGATGAAAGCTGAGCCACGAGCCCCTTGCCTGCTGGATCCCCAGAGCAGAGGAGCTCCATAACCACCACGGGACCTTCAGAGGAGGAGCAGGATCACCCCCTGTCACTGCCCTGTCATGCACCCAGTCCCATCCCTGGAGACAAAGCTGGCTGAGCACGTCCAGAGCTCGACTGAAGAAGAAACTTCCCACCAGAAACTGGGAAAGGAGCTTGAGGAAGGAATTTCCCACATCTCAGCAGAACCAACAGGAGTTTGTGCCATCAGGAGCAGGTGTCCCCCAGCCAGGGAGAGAGGATACACTCCACAAGGTAATTCCTGGTTTTTCCTTCAGGAACAGGGGGTGGAAAACCCTCCTCCTCCTCAGCAGCCCGGGTGGGTGAACTGAAAAGAGGAACACCCACCCCAGGAAGCTCATCTGGAGTCAAGGCTGCTCTGGTCTGTGATGGACAGAACTCTGGACGGTGTAGGAATGGTGACACAGGAGTGATCCTCTGAAGGGACATCAGGAACACATTTACAGCAGGAGAGCAACATGAGCAGGATGAGAGGGGCCCTGCCTGTAGCCAGGGGGAGGAAAGGGACAGTCAGATCCCTTGGACTGTGTGGATCCCTGGCCTGGCATGTCTGACCCACGCAGACACACAGCTTTGGTGGACCCTGATGCCATCCAGGTATGTGGGAGTGGAATCCTTTTCTGTTCCTGGGGTGACAGGAGGAGTCCAGGACTGAAGGACTGAACTGGAACCAGTGGCACAAACTCCCCAAGGTGCCTGGCCCAGAGGCCCCCAGCATCCTCGGCACAGACTGTCCCAGAAATGGACATTTCAAAGACCCCAAAGGACATGGCTGGGCTTTTGGGAGAGCTGCTGTAGGGGCAGAAGGCACCAGACAACTGAACACCCTGCCTGGCCTCTCAGGTGACCCCTCTGCTGTGGGACTGCCGAGGGCTGAAGAACAGCAGGTACCAATAGTGCACCAGCAGCAACTCTTCATCAGAATATGAATTTGCTGTAGAACATCTCAACAAGGGCAAAGTGCTGCTTTTTTTTTTTTTTTTTTTCTCCTTAATTGAAATAAAATAAAAAACCTAAATAAGATTTGACTCAACTTGTCTCTGTGGGAATCACGGGAGCTGGTTTGGGAACTGGGGAGCCAAGGGGTGCTCAGCAAGGCTCCCTCACCCTTTAACAGCCCCACAGGGCCAGTGTCCAAGTCCAGTGGCGAACAGAGCCTGGCCAGGGACTGCTGTGGCCTGAACGAGGCCAGGCCTCACTGAGGGCTGCTCTGACAGACATTAGGGAGCATTTCCAAACTACTACAGGTTACTCTGAGGTCAGGCTCAGTGTTATTCTGGGTCACAGGGGTTGTTCGAGTTCATGATCGAGGTTATTCTGGGTCATAGGGGTCACACAGAGGTCAAATCAAGGTTATTCTGGGTCATAGGGGTCAAGTAGAGGTCAAATCAAGGTCATTCTGGGTCACAGGGGTCAAGTAGAGGTCAAATCAAGGTCATTCTGGGTCACAGGGGTCAAATAGAGGTCAAATCAAGGTCATTGGGTCATTTGAGGACACAGAGGTTACTTTAGGTCATTTGAGAATTTTTCGATTTTCCAGGGGTTACTTTAGGTCATTTAAAACCCCGATTTTGGGTCATTAGAGGTCAAATCAAGGTCATTCTAGGTCACAGGGGTCAAATAGAGGTCAAATCAAGGTCATTCCAGGTCACAGGGGTCAAGTAGAGGTCAAATCAAGGTCATTCCAGGTCATTGGGGTCAAATCGAGGTCAAATCGAGGTTACTCCAGGTCATAGGGGTCAAATCGAGGTTACTCCAGGTCATAGGGGTCGTTTGAGGACATTTGAGGCCATGATCTGGGTTACTTGAGCTCTTTTGAGTCTTTTAAAATTGGTCTGGGAGTACTTGAGTTCATTTGGGATTACTTGCATAGGAAGCCCAGTCAGTAGAGGTGCTGCCTTTGGACTTTGGTGTCCAAAACCTCTGGGCAGGAGTGCAGGACCTGCAGCCAGGACAGCTGGACACGGGGGGACAGTGACACTCGGGTCCAGGTCTCTAAAGCCCCGCAGATTTGGATTTCTCAACTGGCAGAAAAGGCTGGGAGACCTGGGCACTCATTAGCCATGGGCAAGGCCCTGCAGTGATTAACACAAAGTGCCTGTCCCTGCTTTATTCCCTGCATTTACCTGCCACACCGAGACGCTGGGAGGGGCTGCCTCAAATGCTCCGGGTTTGTAAAGACAAACTGTGAGATGAGAGGAGGGACTGAGAGGGAAGACGTGTGCTGGTGTCTTTACAAAGAGTGTGATGGCTGAAGCTGTGGCTGTGAAATGGTTCCTGATGTCCCTGCTGACTTTGGGCAGCTCCTGAGCTACTCAAGGAGACTTTTGTCACCTGTTAGGACATAAACCCCTGGCACTTGTGCATTTTCCCAAGTCCATGCATTTATTTCAAATTCACAGCAAGATCTCAGCCAGACACATTTGTTCCCGAAGTCACTTTGCCCTGCAATCACCAGACATTGAAGCACACAATAACAGCAGGATATTACACAGAGATTTAACCACGGTGTTTAATCAGCTCTGTCCAGGCAGTCCAGGGAGGCTGAAGGCTCTGCCCGGGGGCTGCGAGCACACACAACCTGAGCCACACAAGCTTTGAGCCACCCCTGGCCCACCCACAGCAAACCACAGCCCCAGGCCCAGCCCCTCCCTGCCAGAGCAAAGAGAGATCAGGAGTGATCATTGCCACCTGCTTCCTCCACCACGGTGACAGAGTTCTGCGTCTGGGCTCTGCCAGGGCACAGAGGGGGCTCCTTCCCAAAAAGTCTCTGCTGCTCCGTTGTTCCTGAGCGTCCTCTCCTCACCTGGCTCCTGGAAGGACAGTTCAGCCGTCCAAACAAGCTCCAGGAATCCCCTTGGACGCTCAGGGTCACTGGACACAGGCTCTGGCTGGATATAACCCGGCAGGAGACAGAAATTTCCAGAGCAGGTGCAGCCTTGGGCGTGGGGATGTGTCCCAGCTCCTCCATCAGTCAGTTCAAGCCAAACCTTTCCTATTACCCACCAAGAGCAGCAGTTCAGTCTCAAAGTTCAGCTGCAGGGATCTTCCAGCTCCCTTTTCCTGCTCCTGCTCCCAGACTGCAGCTCCCGAGTCAGTTCTGAGCATCTGGACCGGGTAAAGGAAGAGGAGAATCTCCGTGTCCCTCAGCAGGCACAAAGGCACCCATTCAGTGCCAAATGGCCTCCTTGCATACAGAGATAAAGCACCTACCAGTCCTCTAAACGGGCTTTTCCCCGGCAGGATCCACCGTGTGGGAACCGCAGCTCTGCTCAGCAGGAGGAGCCAATCCCGGCTTTACCTCTCCCGCAGATCAGCTCCACCTGAGATCCTTGTTCCTGCCCCAAACTCAGAAATGTTCATGCCACAGACTCTTAAACCTCTTCCTGTGAGCCTGAAATGCTCCACCACATCAGCAGAAATTGCCCTTTGTGCCACTCAACCCCTGGACACGCCACCAGCAGCCCCGGGCGGCTCCACCCCTGGCATCAGGGCTGGGCTCCAAGCCCACACACCAGCACCGCCTCAGGGGCTTTGTCCGAGCTCCTCTTCAGTCACACAGACAAACGGGGCAATAAGTAGTCATCAGGTGCTAATGCCAGACACGAAAAGCTCAAGTTTTCTTTGAAATCGATGTTAAATGCTCAAATAAAACAGCTTTATCTTTCTGCTCTTTCAAAATAAAGTTACCGGTGCAAATGGCACACCCAGCTCCGATTTGATTCCTAGATGAGCCCGCTGATAGTGCAAGCATTCAGGATCCTCTAATTAATGTTAGAGAAAACTGTACTTAATTACTTCTTAAGCACTTACATCTGCATAAAGTTGCATTACCCTGAATACATCATCATTTAAATCCATTACCTACACATAAATATGTACCAGGCTTGCATTGCAAATGTCTTCATCCTCTGCTTTGTTAATCACAAATATCATATCTAAATTACTCCACAATGTGCGATTCTGGCTTAGCCACCAAATATTTCCATATTAAACAAAATACACATCATAGGACAAGATTACAATAAAATAGGAGGTGGAGTTCCTCGGGGTAGTGGAAATTATTACCAAAGTCACCAGGATGACTCCACTGAAATCAGCTGTCAGTGACAGCTGCCGTGACAGACTTCATCAGACAACAGGAAAAAATACCTGGTTTAGTGCTAGAAAACCTATTTACCACTGTTTTCTTCAATTTCCATCTAGAATCAGTATAAGTGCTGATTTGACTGCTCAAGTGATGAGCTGGAGACATTAAACCTGTTTTGTGGTGCCTCGAAAATCCCCACTGCAAGATCTGAGCTGGTTGTCTTCAATGCAAATGCTCTAGAGTTAATACATGTAATGAATTTCTGTCTCATCCAAGTTCAGCTGAAGCCACGTTAATAAAAGGCTTCTTTAATTAAACGCAGCTTTCCATGTTCTCTTTCCAACTGAGCAGTCAAATGAACACACAGAGACGTTGCTTTCCTCAGCACAAACAGTCATCACAGCCTTTCAGCACCAGGCACAGAAAAGGCTCAGGCTGAGCCTTGTGCCATGAAATTACCCCTCAAATGCTGCCATCCATCACTGCTGGGCAAAGAACCAGAAACTGCACCTTCTGTGGGCACCTGTCAGTGCTGTGGGCACTGTCCAGCGCACACTCCGAGGTTTTCAGCTGGGAATAACAAAAAGCCCAGCTGCAAATGCTGCTGGATCCTGCAGGACGGGCAGGCAGGACCAGGCTGCATTCCCAAATCAGCCTGGCAAGCACAAACCAGCTGGAGCAGCATCAGGGCTTGGAATTTGGGGTGTGCTGAGGGCTCGGCTTTTGGGGTGTGCTGGGAGCCGTGGGCAGGAGCTCTCTCTGCCTGACGGGCAGGAGGGGATCGCCCGTGCACTCCCCGGCCCGGTTAATTACACTGTAAATTAGCACAGACTTCCTGGGCACGGGGACTGTGGGCTGTCCCGACTTTCACAGGGGAGGAGGCGCTGCCTGCGGAGCAGGAGGAGCCGCAGAGGAGGAGGGCTGGCAAACAGCCGGGCAGCCCATACTCTCACCTCAAATTGTGGGGAAGAGATTAAACATGTGCTCCATGAGCCATGTTCCATGCCCTGCAGAGGAGATGAGGAGGATACACCAGCTCCACAAACATCAGAGAAATCCATGGACAATCCCAGAGGCCTCTGCTGAGGCAGCACAAACATCTCCATGCCAGGACTGGAAACTTCTCCGTTCACTGAGCTGTGCTGCCAGCTGCACACTCCTCCAAGAGCACTCCTTACAGAGTCTCTCCACTCCAGAGGGAAATGCCCTGTTCCCTCTGCACCTCAGGGGTCTGGGGACAGCAGCTCCTTCCCTCCAGCCCAGCACAGGCTGCTCATCTTCCCTGAGAGTCTCCTGCCTGCTGCTGTCCCCGTGCCTTTCCTCATTCCCAGATAAACAGTGACTGTGCTCTAACCATACACCCGAGTAAGAGCAGTTCCTGCCAGGCTGTTAGAGAGCAGATATCCACATCAACAGGGAACAGCAAAGCACCAAAGTTACTCCTCCATTACACACCCAGAGGTAAAGTCAGAAGTCCATCAGCACATGTCCAGCAGGAAGATCACAGAATGCCCCTGATCGTTGGCAGTGTCCAAAGCCGGGCTGGACGGGGCTTGGAGCTCCCTGGGATGGTGGAAGGTGTCCCTGCCATGGATCCCTGAGATCCTGTGCAGCCCAGAGCAGTCCCAGCTCCGTGTCCATGGGCAGCCCCTACACGTAGGCATGGACCCCCGGGGCCGGGCCCCCCGCCCGGGGCAGCGCTGCCCGGGCCAGCCGGGGGTACGTGGGGCCGGCAGCAGGGGCAGCCCCGCACCAGCAGTGGCAGTACATGGCTCCTGCAGCCAGCAGCAGGGCACTGCTGGCCCAGCCCACGTACAGGGCAGCCCCCAGCTCCCTCTTCAGCGGCGCCGGCACCGCGGGGTCGTAGAAATCCCGGACGATGGCGGCCCCGGTCCAGGACACCGGGATCAGCACCAGGGTGCCCGTCAGCAGGAAGGCCACCCCGGCTGCCAGGATGAAGATGCTGATGGCCTGGGGTCCCTGCTTGCCTCGTTGGCTGTACTTGACCCCCACGATGGCCGTGAGGAAGGAGAGGACGGACAGACACATGGCCACGCACATCAGGGCCCGGAAGGCCTCGAGCGGCGGCGGCAGCGCCAGCACCGAGTCGTAGAACTTGCACTGCAGCCTGAGGCCCAGCTGGCTGATGCAGTCCATCCACAGCCCCTCCCAGATGGTCTCAAACACCACGATGTTGCCGTCCACATAGGCAGAGACCCTCCACTGGGGCATGGCCGTGGCCGCCAAGGTGCCCACCATGCCCACGCCGCCCAGGATCAGCCCGGTGATCTGGAGAATGCAGCAGCAGGCCATGCTGCTCCCAGAGCTGCTCCCAAAACTGCTCCCAGAGCTGCTCCCAGAGCTGCTCCCAAAACTGCTCCCAAAACTGCTCCCTGAGCTGCTCCCTGAGCTGCTCCCAAAACTGCTCCCTGAGCTGCTCCAGCTGCTGCCCAGGGCTCCCAGAGCCACCTACTCACACAGCAGGAGAGGGAACATCTTCCCCAGCAGTCTCCTCCAGCAGCAGGTTGGCTTTTTGTCTGGAGTCTCCAGCCTGGAGTTCAAACAGGTGGAAATCCATTCCAAAGCTCTGCTATTTAATTGCTTTGAAATCCCCTCTGAGTGCAGCCCATCAAGCCCGACAAGTTTGCAGCCAATGGCAGCCCTGGAGAGGAGTGGCAGGGCTGATTCCACTGCTGCTCACAGGCTGGCTGAAGGGCTGCTATAATTAAGCAAGTGGCAGGGATTCAATTAAAGGTGCCTGATTGCAGGACTAGCAATTCCTTCACTGCAAGATTGCAGCTCTGTTGAAATCCAGAAAGGCTGAACTTCCGTCTACTTAAATATTGTTTAAAATGGGTCATTACAGTTGTTCTCACAACAAAAGCTAAACTTGAGGCTTGAGTAGACTCATTTTCCAAAAGTGCTACAGCCCTGGGAAAATATCTGATTGTTATTTTCCTTTAAATCAAGCCAACAGGTACTTGGTGTAGCCCTTTAATGTAGATTTCTCATTTTGATCAAATACAAAAGCCTATTCATGATATTAGACAGGTACAGGAAAGTCAAGTGTTCCAGCCAACATCAAAGCTTCTCATCAAACCAGCTCCAACATTCACAAGGGCAGCAAAGCCAAGTGGCTGAGCTTCACACTCCTGTTTTTGAGTCCAGGAGCACAGGCACAGTTGGGAGGTGATCCTCCAGGAGAAGGGAAGTGTTGTCATTGTGTGTGTTCCACTCCAATAATCTCAGCCAGGTGGCCCTGGGGGGGCTGGGGGCAGTGGTGGGATGTGGGAAGGATGTGCAGGGTGTACAAGGCACAACTGCAGAGTCCCTCCCACAGAGCTGCAGCCCAGCCTGCACAGATCCCTGCAAGCCTGGGCAAACACACATTCCAGAGGCTGATGTGCCTGGGGCAGCCCAGGGATGTGGCTTTGGCTGTTTCCTTCTCCTGCCCAGTGCTGGATGATGACAGCTCCCAGCTGGTGGTGAAGGTCATGTGCTGCTGCTCACTCCAGCTCTTTGAACCAGCTGATTAAAAATAAAAGTCAAAAAAATTGGCCCACCAAAGACAGTAAAGGCACTTAGAAGTGCTGTTGAAGACAGACACATTCTGGGTTTTTTGCTTGTGGACACCGTGTGTTTGGAAATATCAGACATTGCCTTTGATGAAATTAATTTATTTACAGCTTTAGGTACCCACACAACATGATCAAAGCCAAAGCTGAAGTCAGGGAAGGGAATTGTCCACCCAAACCACCCACAGCCCAGTTACCCCTCACAAGGAAGGAAGGAAGTGGCAGATAATGCAATTTGTTCCCTACAATGTTACATTTCCATGTGGAGAACACTCCCAATAAATCTGGGCAATTCAGCTTCGAGTCTGCAACCAGGACTCTGGAAAGGAAAAAAATGTCTTCAGCTGAGGTGTGCAACACAGAAATAAATCCATCATCAGGTCTGTACTTAGAGGGAGAGGAGTTTTACACCACTCTCCCACAGAGAGCAAAGAAGAATCCTGCCATGCAGAAATTTGCTCCGTGCCACAGAGAAGGAGATGAAGTCCTTCTGGAGTCAGAGATGGTTAAAAGAAGCTCCCTCCTCTGGCAGGACACGGCTCCTTGGAGGAACCCTGCACACCAGGGCTGTGCTACTGGATTGAGCACAGGCTCCATCCATCCTGCTGCACCTCCTTTACCTCCCAATTCCCCAAACTCTGGTTTTTGGATTTCCTGTTTTAACTTGGGAACCAGAAATCAATTTATGATGGAAAATCCCTCTTAAAACCAGCATTTGTTATTTTTTTTTTTTAATAGAAAACCCCTTTGTGCAGCATTTTCAGGCAGGCAGCTCCTGAAGGTGAGCACAGACCATGCCTAATGCCCTGGATCCATTCTCCTGCTGCCTCATCCATCAGGGGTGCTGGAAATAATTCTCCCTTGGATGCTCCAGGAGGGTCAACAGGTGAGGCCATGCAGGAAATCACCAGGGCATAGCTGCAGAGATGAAAACTGCTCAGTAAAATAGGATTAAAATGCAGCAATTCAGCCAGGGAGGGCCAGATGGCCCAGTGGGGTTCATTGTTAGTGGGAATCTGGGGAATGAGATCCTGTGCAGGTGTCAGCAGGAGAGGGGGACACCCAGGAGACACTGCTGCAGGTGCAGGGGACACCCAGATGACACCCAGAGGACACTGCCCAGGTCCCGTGGCAGGCTGGCTCCTTTTGTCAGAAGCTGAGGGGAAGGAGGCAGCAGAGGGAAACCACCAAATGGAATCTGAAGGCAAATCTCAGCAGCTTTCAAAAGTTTACAGGAGACAGGCTGGGATAAAACCCCAAACCCACCATGAATATCTTGGACCTGGAAAACCTCCTGAATCTCCCAGATGCCCGTGAGTCCCTGACTTTGCTGACCTGTGGAAAAAAAGCATCTTTTGCAGGTAAATCCTGTGTTTGGCTCAGCCTGGAGGGAGCTCTTCCAGCCCTGTGCCCCCCAGAGAACTCCATTGAAAGGTGCTCAGAAAGAGAGGCTGGGCTGGCTGAGCCTCTCTGAGCACTCTGGGCTGGCTGAGCACTCCCAAAGCTCCCTTTCCCAGACCTCCCTTTTTCCCAAAGTTCCCTTTCCCAAACCTCTCTCTCAGAGCAGGAACCACCCACAGGATCCCAGGGTGGGCACAGCAAAGCTTTAGGGTCAGCTGGGAGGAAACAAAAGGAAATCCCTGCTGACACCTGAGCAGACTTTGTGCACTCCTCCCCATGCATCATCCCTGTGCTGTGCTGTTTGAATGCTGCCCTGCCCCAGGAGGACAGGACCAGTTCTTATGCAAACACATCCACCCCAACATTTCCCTTCCAAGAGGGAGCACGTAGCCTTCTCACCTCATCTCTCCCAGGATCCTGCTCAGATTTCCATCTGCTCTTCCCTCCCAGTCAGGATGTTCATATGAATCTCTCCTGGGGCACCACCTTCTGCTCCCTCTCTGCCTCTGAAAGTGCTGCTGCCCCTTGAAAAGGGAGAAGTGGAGCATCCCCAGCCCACAGGATTAACAGCCCCTGTCAATGAGCCTCAGTGTTTAATTAGTTACAGGCATCAATAACATAAACACTGGATTGCCTCCCCTGAAGCAGGATTAACTCCTCTTTGAATAACCTCTCTTACCTTTCATTTCACAGTGCTTATCCACACACCTACAGAGAGAGCAGCAGTCTCTAATCCTGGACAAACGTGCAGCCACAATGCCCAGAGCTCATGGAGTGCCCTCAGCAGCAGCAGCAGCAGCAGGGGGAAGGCTGTGCTCAGCCTGATGAGCCTTGCTGGAGGCTCAGGAACACTCCTGGAACAGGCAGAAATGGAGATTTATCAAAGGCATACTCAACTCAGGGCCTGCTGGCGTCCCAGTGATCTGCAGCTCCCAGCCCTGCTGAGGGCACAGGGCTCCTCCTCAGGGACAAGGCAGAGCTGCCCCTGGCCAGGCAAAATGGGAATTCCTGTGTCCATGGTCCAGCAGCAGCTGAAATGCACAGAGGACAGCACTTCAGGAGAAGGAGGAATGTCCAATAAATATTGATCCCAACGATGTGCTGGGAGTTAGGGGGCGGGAAGTTAGGGAAGGGAAAGCAAAAAAAGATGGGAAGCAGTCTGAGGTGTGCAGACTGACTGGAAACCAAGGGTAAAGTGGAGAAGGAGGAGGTCTCAGGAAAGCTGGTGCTGTTATGTTGGAGAGGCAGAGGATGGAACTGAAGGATCATTAGGATGAGAGCAGCTGCATCTCTGCACAAGGCCAGTGCCAAGGAGGGGAGAGTGCCTGGAGCAGCCAGGGAGAGCAGCTCCTCTGATCCTGAGCACGTTGCTCTTCCTTAATTACACTGGACACCTCAGGGATGTGAACATGGAGGAGGCTTAGCAATTCCTCAGGAAGCAAATGGGAAGTAAAAAAAATGCAGCATGGATGGAGGGAAAAAAAAAAGTTCAGGTTTTGTTTGGTGGCATTTTCTAGGAGATAAAAGTTGATGAAATCGAATCCATTTGGAGCTCATTAAAGCATCTGGCCCAGCAGTGGGAAGTCCCAGAGACACTGGAGGGATGGCAGAGAGTAACAAGAATGTAAAGTGGAGGCTGAACCCACGAGTCAGTGAAACAACAAAAGGCTGTGCTGGGAGGAGAGCTCTCACATTCCCATTTCCAGGTACTGATTTCTGCTGCTGCTGCTGGAGCCAAGGACTCCTCTGGGGTCTCATCCTACTCCCCTCAGGAATGCAGTTCTCTGTGCAACTTCCCCGGGACTGATTCTCCGTGCATCTTCCCTGGCATTCTCTGTGTGGGTTTGGGGCAACAAACCCAAAAAGGGAGAGGAGAAGCAGCCCAAAAATCACATGGGGGGGTAAATGAGTGGGTATGGGGCTGGGTGTGAGGAGAGGGACAGAGAGGAAAGAAAGGCCTGGGGGTGATGAAGCTGAGCTAGAGGGGCTCAGGAAGGCAGGTGGGAACAGGAAAAGCTTTCTGATGCACAAGAAAAGCTGCAGACTGCGGGAAGGGAATCTGGGAGCAGCCTCAGCCTGCAGTGAGGAGATGGATTTCAGGCCTCCTGGAAAACCCTTTCTAGTGAAAATGATCAATAAGGGCTGGGACAGATTTCTAAGGACACCAAGCACAGGCAGCTCTGGAGGGTTCACTGCAGGAACAACTCTCAGGAAAAAATGTGGAGGATTTATCACTGAGAAGAGCAAGGGAGCAGCTCAGAGCTTTTCCAGAGGGAACTTCACCCACCTGAGCCAGAGCAGCTTTTCTCTCCTCTGCCCTGCAGAGTGTACATCCATTTCCAGAGGGCACCTGGAGAGGTTCCACTCCCCTGGAATGTGTGGGACAGGGCACAGCCCCTTGGGTTCATCTCTGAAAGCAAATCTGCTCATTCCCCAAAGAATTTCTCTTGTCCCTGAGTGGGGGAAAAAAAGGGTTTCACATCATAAACTTCCAATGAGATATTTAAAACAGTCAGTCAATCTCCAGAACAAGAATGTTGCTCTCCATTAAACACCATAAATTGAATTATGTCCCCAGTTCAGACAAAGGCAAAATTCCATTGATTTCTGTGGGTGTGGAGTTACACTTCATTAATTGGTTACAAAATTCTATTAAAATATTGCTGCTATTGATTGGTTTGGGTCATTCATTGAATCAGTTTGTCTGGAATTTCTTATTTTTTACTCAGCTTTGTTTCTTTACCTTGCTGCTTATCATGACAACATGACCCTAATGGAATAATGAAATTTCGCCTGTTTTAATGGGAACTGTGAGCAGATCCTGTGGTTGGGTATGTTCCTCAGGCCTATAAGCTATGCTGCTGTGAGTGGTCTCAACAAAAAATCTTGGCCTGATTGCACAAAAGACCCCTGTATAAAACCCATATATTTATATTCATAATTATATTTATACTTATACTGTATTTATATTTATATTTATATTTTTGTATTATATTTATATCCACATTTATGTTTCTATTTATATTTTTATTCAATTTCTATTTCCATTATATTTATATTTATATTTATATTTATATTTATATTTATATTTATATTTATATTTATATTTATATTTATATTTATATTTATATTTACACTGCAGAGCCCTGTGGCAAGCAACCAGCACAGTGTTTGTGCTCTGTGCAATGCTGGGAAGGAAATGCTGCAAGCCACGAGTTTGCTGCCTCTAAAAGCAGGTTGTGAATGAGTGTGACCTAAATGGGCTACAAAGGAAATATTAACTTTCCCTGGAAGGAGGATAATTAGGATGTACACAGAGAGCTGTGTTTATTCTCTGAAAGAAGGGATATTTTTTCATGTATTTCAGCTTACCTTCCTCTGCTGGATAAACTCTCCGTGCAACCCTCCATTAAGCCTACAGTAAATCAATCCCTCAGTGAATGCTTTTCTTTTAAACCATTATTATCTTGTCTTTATTCACTGTTATCCCTCCTTTCCCAGGCAGAAAAAAACCCCTCAGCTGCCTAACTCTGCTCTTCACTGCAACAGGGCAGAGTTTCATACTGGGCTGTAATTACCAGCCCTTTGTTGCTGCTTGTCCTACAAAATGCACCCCAAAGCAAAAGCAGAGACACACAGCCCAAAAGCTGTTCCAAAACACTACCAAAGTAACCAAGGTGTATTAAAATAACCCAAGGTACTATCAAAATAACCCAAAGTATATCAAAATAACCCCATTTGCTATCAAAATAAGCCAAGGTATATGAAAATAAGCCAAGGTACTATCAAAGTAATCCAATGCATATCAAAATCACCCAATTTACTACCAAAATAACCCAGGGTACTATCAAAATAACTCAAAGTACATCAAAATAACCTAAAGTACTATCATAACCCAAGGAATATCAAAATAAGCCAAGGAATATCAAAATAAGCCAAGTTAGTACCACAGTGCCATCACCCAGAGCCCACTGGGGTGGCTGAGCCCACGGCCACAGCAGAGAGCAGCACGAGGCCAAGGCAGGTTCTCATCCCCCTTCTGTGCCAGCCCCTGAATCCCTCTGGAAGAGCTGGGAGCAGCCAGAGCCCCTTGGGATAAATGTGCCTTCTGAGGCAAATGCTCTGCTTTGGAGTAATTCTTTTGAAAAAATAATAATAAACTCCCCCAAGCCCTGCCCCCCTTAACTGTGGCTGTGTTCATGCTGAGGGGTGGATCAGTCCCACCAGGAAAATCCTGCTGCAGTCCCTGGGCTGTTCTGGAATCAGGAATATTCCACCTCAGCTCTATGGCAGAGTTCCAGGGGAAATAGGCAATAGGCAGGATCCCAGAGATATCCATGTGCTCCAAAGGCTGCACATTCAGCTCCTCAGGGTGGGATTGAAGCCAGGTAACAAATGGTTTTCCCCTGAAGGAGTCAGCAATTTGCCTGTGGTGGAAGAGCAATGGGAAGCAGCTGTGCCCCAAGACCTGTGAGAGCTGTACCTGCACAAATACTTTACAAAAACATCACTGCTATCTAAAAAATAAACCAAAAACCCTTTAGGATTTATGGCAAGAAGGGGAACTGCTCACTGAAGAGTTCTTGTGTGATGTGATCTTTCTTTCTTTCTTTCCTTCCTGGAAAATGCCAGGTGAAGATATTTGTGAAAACCAGAACAACAAACCATAGGTACAACTCTAAGAAAAAAAACCCAGACAGACAGGGAGCAGCAGATCCTTTTTACAAATTCTTCTAGCTGTGAATGTATGCATGAAATGTTCATCCTAATCTCTGAATGTGCCCCAGCATGGGAAATAAAAACCCAGGCAGAAACCAGGATCCCTTTGTGGCAAAATTGAACTCCATATGTTAAGAGAAAACCTAATTTGTTACATGGTAAAAGAACAATTTAGGCCATAACTACCTCGATATTGAAATACAAGCCTGCTGCTACTCATCTGAACTTTCCTGCCTGTGGTTTTGCTCTTGCCATTCACATCTCTTCAAAAGCAGAAAGCAAATGCAGAAGTGCTGAAGGTGCCAGCTCGTGGCACATCAGAGACAGGGAAGGGATAAAAGTCCCATTACTGGGAATGTTTTGTGCTCCCCAAGTGTGTAAAATCATGGTTAGGAGGGGAGGCAAAGTAAGAAAATTTGCAAATCTTTCCACATTCCGTTTGTCTTTCATACCCACTGACTTACCCAACCTCTGCAGCTGCTGCCCAGAAAAACGTGGGGAAATGGGGAGGCAGGGGAACCTCTCCTCCTGCTTCTGGCCCTCTGAGCCTGATTTGTCCTTGCTCAGGTTTTGTTTGCTGCTCTGCTTTGCCTGCTGCAATCACTGGTGGGCACAGGAAAACCGAGTGGGGAAAATTCCTGGGATAACCAGATCCCTGCAATCACAAAATAACTCAAGTCAGAGGGAGCCCCTGGACAGCATCTCATGCTCGAAGCTGTGGCCTCCAAAATCCTGAGGCTAAGATCCCAGTCAAGGAGCATTTCCACCCCCAAAAATGCCCCCAAGGTTTCCTTAGGGGGAAGAGGGAGGTTCAATCCTGCTCCCCCGAGGAGGGCTTTGAGGAGAGCCCAGAAATGCCCAGCATTTCCCTGCTGGAATGGATTTGATAAGAGTCCACACAGCAAAAATGGAATTATCATTGCAGGGCTCTGCAGCCCCGTGGCTGCCACTCAAAGGGCAAAGGGAAAGCAGAACAAATAAACAAGCCCTTCAATAATGCATCAGGAGGTAAACACAAAGGGGGGACAGACTGATTTCTCTCAGAGACTGCTGGGGTTCTAATTTACAGGACATGGAAAATAATTAGCTGAGCAAATATAATTTGAGCACGTTATTGATTAATTTACAGAACCATTAAGCTTCCATATAAACTCGTGGTAAGATTGTGTCTGCAATGAGGACTCAGTGTTTGTGCATTCTTGGAGGGATTAAATTTAAGTGCCTTATCTTGCTCAAAACCATTTTTGGAAGGAAATGTGGGGAAATCTTATTTAATGTTATGAATTGCATCTGCTTGTTTATAATTAAAGCACAGGGAAGGGGCAAGTCAGGAATCTCATTATTTGTTCTTGTCTATTCAAACATGTCATTTCATCGTGGGGAAATATCAGAAATGCCTGTGAGTGGCTAATCATAGCTCCCTGTCAGCCACAGGATCCTATTAGTGTGTTAGAAAACAAAGATGTGCAGGCAGAATTTAACTTTTCCTTTCCTCCTTGCCTTTTTTTTTTTCCCCTTTCCCATCACATTAAGGCATTAATACCCCTGAAGTCAGTTTCCAACTTTTCTGTACAACCTGTGTGCTCTCCTGCTTGGCTCTCCCAGCTCTTCCCTCCTCCTCTTTCTCCTCTCCAGGGTAGGTGAGAGCTGCAGGCACTTTTATTCTGTGTATTTGGACCTAAAATGCCCTAAAAACGTGGGCCTGAAAGCTCAGATGGATACAAATATTGCCCAAGCTGATGTGATTAAAAGTCTCACACCTCTGGACAAGACCTGTCATTTGTGGCCCTTCTGCTGCAGGTTACAACACCACAGTACATTTCATTTTCTTTTCTAACAGGTCCCCAGGCTTTTGTATTCAGCATTCCTGACATTCCTGCTGTGAAGGGCTGTCCAACCTGGCTCCCAGCACTCCCACAAGTGTGACAGGACACTTCATTAAAGATAAAATCCACGGGGCAGGGCTGCTGTTCCAGCCCAGGCTCCTCAATGGCTGCAGCGGGATTTCACAGGTGGGAATTAGAGCAGAACTTCAGATTTACCTGCCCAGAGCCTGCACTGAGAGCTCAGCAGGGAAAATCCAGGCAGGAAAATCCAGGCAGGAAAATCCAGGCAGGGCAGAGAATGGATGGAGAGCCCCCGTGCTCAGGTGAGAAGCTGCTACCCCTAAAATCACTTTCCTCAGTAGATTAAAAAAAATAAATTCCCTTTTGGTCAAATGCCTCAGGCAAAATCCGTAGTGTTGGCTTCTGTCATGAAATTAAAGATTAAATGGGTAATGGCTGGGAAAGCTGTTCACACCCATGGCAACTCTCATCTGTCCTGTTTTTGCATCTCTACATTTATATAATAAAATTATTTCTATATTTATATTTCCTATAAAATATGTCTGTAAATACCTGTGTGACCCGGGTGTCATTAACCCACCACTCACCCTGTGCAGGAAAGCAGGGACAGGGAATTGTTCCTGTGGAAAAGCACCAGGCCAGGGTCTTGCCATGGTGGCTCCTGCAGCACTGTCCTCCTCGCTCAGGGCCAGATTTTTGTGCAGCTGCAAGGACAATAAACAAAGGGATGTGCTGGAGAGGGGGATGAGGAACACGGGGAGGAAAAGCCCAGCCCTTCACTTCCAACCCCTTCTCTCCCCTCCCCTGCAGTGTCCCAAATAATCCTTATCTAAATATTTTCTTCTGAAGCTGTTGCCTCTTATCTTGTTACACCACGGTTCTGTATTTGATCTTAATCTTCCTCTGTTTAGCTTGTACCAGCCTCTGGCCTCTCCACATGGAAGGATTTTCTGTCTGCAGAAATTTCCCATCAGGAGGTGGGGGGGGGAAGTGTTTCTGTGGATAAATTATCACACAGGATCCAACATTAAATGTCGAGAGGGAGAGAGAAATAAAAAATAAGGCCATTTTAGCATGAATTCATTTTCGTAAAGCTTAAAGAAAAATGACATCATTCCTTTTTTCCTAAAGCTTGAAGAAAAATTACATCATTCCTTTTTTTGCCTGGTGCTGTCTTCCATGGGATGCAGCAGGATGGAGGCAGGGCAGGGGAAGGACACCAATTTCCAGCCCTGCAGCACAGCAGGCTCCAGGCTCTCTCCAGAGTGTGCCTCCAGCTCCCATCAGCAGCTCTGGAGTCCTCGGAAGGGAACATTCACTTCATCATTTCACCACAAACTGGAGAGTCAACAGCAGCTCTAGTGCAGCCAAATTATTCCCCCCTCACAAAAGCAGCTGTGAAAGAACATTATCATTACAGATCTCAAACAAGCTTCTTGGTTTTTTGGTTGTTGTTACAAATTCCCATCTAAGACTGCTGATGAATATTAATTCTCGTTATCCCCAAACACCACCAGAACGTGCAGTCAATCATGAATTCCCCATAAAGATAATCAGGACTCCATCTCTGCAGCCTTCCAGGACCGACAGGAAAAATGGAGAGAGGCTGTTTACAAGGGCTTGGAGTAGCAGGATGCAGGGAGTGGCTGCAAAAGGAAAGAGAAAAGGTTTAGATGGGATATTGGGAAGGAATTGTTCCCTGTGAGGGTGGGGAGGCCCTGGCACAGGGTGCCCAGAGCAGCTGTGGCTGCCCCTGCATCCCCGGCAGTGCCCAAGGCCAGGCTGGAGCAGCCTGGGACAGTGGAAGTTGTCCGGGCTGGAATGGGACGAGCTCCAAGGTCCCTCCCAGCACAAACCACGTTTCTGTTGGAGCTAAGGCAGCAATTATTGTTCTGAAATACCTGCAAAAGCTGTGCTAAACATTCCCCGTGAACGATGAGTCCTCGGGCTTTGATTTCCAGGAATTTGGCCTCGGCTGTCCCGGCTTCATCACTTTGCAGAGACCTCCTCCCACTCCAGCCTCACTCCAGGCTGCCCCACCCCTTCCCAAATGAGGGCACCGGGGTCAGGCACAGCTGGGAGAGAGAAAAAACCTCTCTGATGGATCCTGCGGGCTGTTCCCTCATTCCCGGTGGTGCAGCCCCCAAACAGACCCACTCAGGGTGTTCCAGGCAGCTCAGGCTGAGGGTTTGATCAGCCCAGAGCTCCCAGGCTGAGCCGGGCTGCGGGCAGAGCAGGGCTGGGAACGGCCCTCGGGTATCTCAGTGTGTCCCGCAGCAAAGGGAGATGCTGAACACCTGAGCTCAGGTGATAACGTGGGAATTCCTTCTGGAGTGTGATGAAAACTGTCCCTGCTGTCCCCGGGCTCTGGGAACTGCAGGAGGGGACCCTCCTGGGGAGCAGCAGGGACATCAAACCCCTCAGGCAGCCTGGAGCTGAGCTGCTGTGCCACATTTCACACCCACTTTGCAGGAAATCAGCTGGACAGGGGGATCATGGAGCCAGGGAATCATGACAAGATTCCTTGGGTGGGAAGGGACGTTAAGGAACACCCAGTGCCACCCCTGCCATGGGCAGGGACACCTCCCACTGTCTCAGGCTGCTCCAAGCCCTGTCCAACCTGGCCTTGGACACTGCCAGGAATCCAGGGGCAGCCACAGCTTCTCTGGGCACCCTGTGCCAGGATTTCACCACCCTCATAGCCAGGAATGCTTTCTCAATATCCCACCTAACCCTGCCCTCTGGCACTGTGCAGCCCTCCTGCAGTGCTGGCAGGGAACTCTGCAAACCCTTCCCTATTCTCTGGGAAGTTCTCTGGGATCTTCAAGCAGCTCCCAGCCCCAGGACTGTGTTCCAGGCGCTCTGAGCCTCCGGGGAAGCAGGAGAGGCGTGCTGGATGTGCTCACTGCCTGATTATCACCCAGCCAAGCCTGGCAAACCCTGCTGGGATCACAAGGACCAGCCCAGGCCGGCAAATGGCTCCAGTGCTTGTTGTGAACACGTCCCAGGGACGGGGAACAAAAGGCACGAGGCATTTGCTGCTCTCCCCTCTTGTACTAAAGCAGTTCTCAGAGCTGTTCCTCACCACAAATCCATTACAACAACGAGGCAAAGCCAAGTGAAAGCCCCACGTCTCCCGGGGGAAGCACAATCCCTTTCCAGACCTTTTTTTATTCTGATTTTTGCTTTTCTGTGGCCAGCCAGCCTGGGCGTGAAGCAGACAAAGCAGAGCCACGGGCTGTTCCCGAGCTGTTCAGTTCCCTGTGCAGAGAGAGGGAAGGAGGGGCAGCAGAGGGGGGAGAAATCACCACTGCTCCCACAAAGGATGGACAGCTGGTTCCCCGGAGCACGGAGAGCTCCTGCTCCAACAGAACCATCAGCAGAGGATGGGAATGGAGCCTCTTTCAGCACAAGGAGGGATTTCCACGGAGGCCTGGCTGCAGAGGGGGTTTGGGACCAGGGAAGGTGCACAGAGAGCAATAAATCAGCCCCGGGGTGCAGGGGACAGGGGCAGCCCCAGGCAGGGCAGTGGAATAGAAAACAGGCATTAAAATTCCACCCAGGAGCCAAAACACAGCTGGAGGGTTCGTCACTGTGCTGGCCCAGACTGCTGGGTGCCACCACCACAGACCTGGGCACTGCACTCCCCTGGGCAGGGCAAACACACACAATATCCATGTCCTGGACACGGGGAGGGCTCAGGTCCTGCAGAATGGGGCAGGGTCACCCCAAAATTCCCACTCCTCCTGGGGGAGGCACACACCCTGCAGCCTCTGCACCTGCAACATTAAAAACAAACAAACCAACCCCTAAAAACCCTGTCAAAAACAAACCAAACCCAAACAAAATGAGCAAAACAAAACAAACAAAAAACCCCAAACAAACAAAGAAAAAGGAAATATTTATTGCTGGAGAAAACCCAGAAATGCAGGAATTTCCAAGGCAAGCAGAGATAAAGTGGCAGTGAGGCGGGGGGAGGCCAGGCTATGGGCTAGGATGGCACACAGGGGATGATGGCACACAGGGAATGGCACACCAGGGTGGGTGACACGGGGCTGTTCCAGGCTGGAGAAGGACAATGAGGAGCCACCCCTCAGCTGCACAGGGACACCACTGCCATCCCCTTTCCGTGGGAGCTGCTGCTGAGGCAGAGGCAGAGGCAGCTCCCTGCTGGCAGCTGAGCCATGGGCACTGGCAGAACTCTCATTTCCATCCAGATATTCCCCGGGAGTTCCCCAGGGCTCCGTTAATACCTCATGTCTTTCACTGGGAGCTGAGTTGATTTCCTTCACACGAGAACAGTGGGCTGGGAACTTCAGAGCTGAGGGCTGGCTTCCACTGCAGCTCCATGCCAGGGAAGGTTTTTCCTGCGGGAAAAGGTGGAGAAGGAGCTGGGGATTTTTGGCACCAGGATTTTGAGGGTTTTAAACCCAAGAGCTCACAAATTCTGGGGCCCAGCTTTTACCCATTCCCTCCTTTGGATGCTCTCTAACAGCTTTTTAAATTCTTCTTCTACCGTGCTGCCCAAAAGTGCACCCAGCTTTTGCAGCAGGGAACTGTGGACAAGTGAGTAAACCTGACAGAAAATGGAAGAAAAAAAATGTTTTTCAGTGTTTATCTCAGGCCAGAGAACACTTAAAAACTCTTCTGGCTTGAACCAAATGCTGGGCAGAGCAGCAGAGGTGGTGGCCTGCCATGGAGCCCTGTCAGAGCAGTTTAACAACCCCCTGTCCCTCCCAGCCCTGCAGCACAACATTTAAATATTTTATCTCCTTCCTGCACTCAGGATTATGTATTAGGAGAAGGAAGGATCTGGAAGATTGTTTTCCTGTGCCCTTGTTAAGCTTCTCTCTCTCTCCAGCCTGATGCCCATATGGCCTGTTAATAATGAAGCACCATAATTTAACACAGTTTGCCTCCAGATAAACCCCAAAGTAAGCATGGGCTGGGATAATGCTCCCTTAATAGGATGGGCCTGGCCCAGAGGGAACCAACAAGCAAATCAAGCCATAAACTGGAAAAGGTGGGAGAAAAATACACACTATCATAATAACAATAATAATAATTTCAAAATATATATTCTCTTGAGCTCACATTCCATCAGCCTGAATGAAAAAGGATTAGGTCTTACTATTCTCCACTAGTTCCAGCAAGGTGCAAAGTTTTAATTGGAATGATGAAGGGTTTTGGTTTTTTTTCTTTTTTCTTTCAGAGGAAAGTTTGTGATTTTGTCCTACTGGATTCTGGGAAAGGGTTAAAAAAAAAAAAAAGAGATTAAAAATACAAGGTTCAGACAGATAGAGTCAGTTTGAGCTCCTGCTGTAGGGAGAAAAGTCTTGCCCCATTTCAAATGGCAAAGGTAAGGAAATTTGCCCTTTTTTCCCTCCTTTTTTTGGGAATTACACTCCAGGGCAAGACTCCCAACAGATCACTGGCAGGGCTTCATAAGGAAACAGCCCAGGAGCTGACTGCTGATTATATTGGTTTAAATGACATTTCTATCCACCCCATGTGTCTGTGTGCTCAGAAAACACCCACAGGGGACTGGCAGCAGCCCCAGAGGCCAAATCTGGGCCCTGAGGAGTCCCAGGAACAGCCCCCACCCTCCTGGAGCAGCCCAGCACTGCCCTGCTGCAGCATTTGCTCTATTGATTACATGGCATCCTATGGCAGAGCCACATTAGCCAGCCACAGAGAGGCTTAGGTTTTGGCTAAGGATTAATTTAAGAGTTTTTATGTGCTTCAGGCAAATCTACTTTGGCTTTGCAAGACTCGACTGTTCCCAGGTTTGAGGGAATTTACTGCACCAAAATCCTCTTTCCCCACGCTCAGAGGGTGTACAAGAATATTATAGAGCATAATTCTGCATGATCTACTCAGTGCTGGCATGCCCCAGTTCCACCAGATCCCGGAGATTGTCCTCTCACAGTTCTATCACTGCCCATGGTTACAGTTATTGCTGTTTCCAACCTCCCTGAAAAGGATTCTCCACCTTTTTTTTGTTCTTCTTTCAAATAGTTTCTTCTAAAAGAAGAAGTAGCAACACTAATGATCAGAGAAAGATGTTGCCTATGGGTTCCCTCAAAGGATTTTCACCCCTGCTGACTCTTCAGGTCTTACTTTTTATGGGATATTTTAACCTGCTGGGCCAGAAGGACTTTGGGAATGTCTTTGCTACAGAGACTGATGTTTTTGGCAAAGAACAGCAATGGGGTATTTTAAAAGCACCTACAAACCCCAGAGCAGTTCTCCCGTGGGACTGCAGCCCAGGGAGATTCCCTGTGCTTCCCCCAAAGGCAGAACCATCCTGTCTGGGCAGTCCTGCCCCAGGCTGACCCCAAACACCAGGGCAGGGAACAAACAGGCTGCTCTGCTCCCTCCTGCTCATCCAGGAGATCTCCCTCCCTTGGGAATCCCTCCCTGCCTCCTTCCTCCCTGCACCACGCTGCTCCCAGCAGCTTTTTAGGATGGGTGTCTGGGAGATGTTCTGTCAGCCACCTTTCCTTCCCCAAAGTTTGGCCCCGTGTCCAAAACCTCCTCTCAAACCGTGGGGGCCACACCACCTCAGCTTGTGCCAAAGCAGGGCAGAGCCTCAGCCTGGGCCAGGGGAGGCTTAGGCTGGACAGCAGCAGGAATTTCCTCGTGGAAAAGGTGGTCAGGCATGGGCAGGGGCTGCCCAGGGGGGTTTGGAGGTGTCCAAGGAATTCATGGAGGTGGCACTCAGTGGGACAAGGTGGGGATTTGCACAGCTTGGGCTCCATGGGCTGGGAGGCTTTTCCAAAATCTGTGGTTCTGTGATCCTGATTCTGAACTGGTTCCACTGCTTGCTCCCTTTCCACCTCTCCTTTTATCTCCCCAAGGCACCCATCTGTGTGGGGGTTCTGGTGGGCTCCTGCTGCCCCCTGTGCCCACAGCATTTCCCCAAAACGTGTTTGTGCTGCTCTGCACAGAGGCTGTGTTAATGGAACAAAGACACTGCAATTACACAGCTCAAAGTGTGGAGGTGCTGCCTCTGTTAATTTGTGCTCGTGGTTCCTTTGGTTTGTGCCTTCAGTGAGGGTTTGAACACCCTCTTCACTGAGTGCATTCAGAGCAGGGCCCTGCTGTTACACTGGTCATTATGTGCTCACAAGAAATAGAATTGTGTTTTTGCTGGGTGGGAGGGAGCTGCTGGGGTTTGTTTTACTTGCCAGGAAACAAATTTAATGGAGCTGCTCATTAAAGGCACGGAGGCAGAGCGGGTTGGGGATGGTGCCAGCTGTGTGCTGCAGGTTAAGTTCAGGCAAAGGACACAGCAGAAATACAGAAGGTGCCCTGATAAATGTCAGTACCCCTGCACAGAGCTGCTGCTCCCCCAAACCCTGCCTGGCATCCTGGGCTGCAGGACCCAGCAATTCCACCTCTCCCCACAACCTCAGTGGCATTCCCTCCTGGTTCTGAACCCCAGAAGATGATGGCTGGGGGATTCTGGAGGTGCTTTTTCCATGAGAAACCCACTAATGATGGTTATTTGTTCTGCCTTTTAAGGGGACTATGTGTAGGGTCTCCTGCACTTTCTCTCTTTATGCTGCACAGCTCCACAGAAATACAAATCCCTAACTCAGAGGAGATTAAATTAGATTGGGGAGATGCAAGGTCCCCAAAAAGAGCAGGAAACAAAGCCCCTAATCACTGTGGTGTGGGCATGGACAACACTCCAGAGGAATTTACAGCCACACAATCCATATCCATAAGGAGCTTTCTGCAGGCACCCTTTTGTCCTGTTTGCTCAGTGCTGAGGAGCAGCAGCAGACACAGGGTGCATCCCCCTGGAAAGAGCCCAGAGCCCCGAGCCCAGCAGCATTCCTGTGCCTCTGGAGGGACACTGGGGCTGCTGCCTGTCCCACAGCCCCCTCCTGTTCTCCCTGCAGCTGCTTTTCCCCCTCTGAGCTGGGGAAACAACTCTTGATTAGCACCAGGCCAACCATGAGATGTAACCACAGCTCCTCCCTGGCTCAGAACCCTCTCTGCCCCTAAGTTATATAAACTTATCTAATCACTCAAAATCTATTCATAAAAACATGCAACTACTTAAAAAAAAGTGTATCAAAATTTAAATTTAATAATAAAATTTAAATACATAATCTATTAAATAAATTAAACACCATAGGTAAAAAACCTTTTAAAAATAAATTTATACATATTAATCATCATAATAACTGTACTAACAATGATACCTTGTTTACTCCAACACATTCAACAGATAGTTAATTATGCAATTAAAAGGGGCTTCAAAACTCAAGGAGAGGGGAGAAATGTTAAAGGAGTGTGTTTGTTTATGGACCTGCTTTTTACCGAAGGGTCACGCCCAGCTCCAGGGTGGCACCCCTAAAAATCTCACAAAATTTGCCCCATGCCTTTGGCTGCTGGTGGTGCTGAGCTCCTGGGGCCAGGCTGGCACTCAGCTCCCCAAATCCCTGTGCTGGGGGTACCCAGTGCCCAACTCTGAGAGTTTCAGCACAAATCTGCCCTTGCTGGTGGGGACAGGAGCAGCAGTGTGACAATTTTAGTTTGGAAAGGCAGGGAAAGCTGGAGCTCCCCTTGGGATGGAGAATGTAACCCCCTCCCTCTGAATTATTGTAATTTTAAAATTAAGGGCATTTCAGGCAAAGATATGGGAACAGGAATAACAGTTCTTTGTTAGGAATATTAAAAATGTAGTAGTACAAAAAAAGCAATGAACAAAAAAAAGCAAACCCTGGCAGAGTGAGAGCACTGCTGACCCCGTGTTGTTGCTCAGGGTGTTGGTGTCAGCCCAGTCCAGCCCTCCTGCAGGGACAGATGTGGCTCTGCTGGAGCAGAGATGATCCTGGAGAAGGGCCCAGTGGTGCTGAGATGGCTCTGGGCTCCCTCTGGCAATCCAGTGCACACAGGCTGTGCTGCTGCTCTGGATCCCAGCTTTGATCCAGGGGGGAATGCTGGGCTCCTCCCCTGGGGGGGATGATGGAATTGTGTCAGCCCTGCAGTGAGCCTGGATGGCCCAGGGACAGCAGAGATCCCCTGGGGGGAGGGTGGGTCCTGGAAGGGAGAAAGAACACTGCCCCAGCTGGTTTAACAGAAGATATCCCCCCAGAGTGATGAGGGACAGGTCCTGGAAGGGATAAAGAGCCTTGCCCCAGCTGGTTTAACAGCTGCCCATTAACAGAAGACACTCACCTCCTTGAGTTATGAGGTTCCTTAATCCCACCTAAACACTTACTTCTCCTTCTGTTCCTAAAGCACCCTATGAACCTCAAAAATTAGAAATCTTTAGCTCAATGAAAATAGATTTTTACATAATATTTGGTATTCCTAAGTCAAAACAAAGTAAAGACAAAATTACAAGTGTCACTCCAACAGGGAAGGTAAGTGTTGGGTTTTGGGACATGCCACACTCTCCCCAAAAGGCAAGAGCATTCTCCTCACAGTAAATGGTGTTTCCAGAGAAAAATTGTCTCCAAAAGTGGGATTGAAGAGGGCTGAAGTGGACCCAGTGAGCTGTATTGTGCTCTGTCTGTGCAGGACTTTGCCTCTAGGTGGGTAAAAGATCATGCTGGAAATTAATTTCAGTCCATACATTCACTGAAGTAAGAGCCAGGAGAGTCAGGCTTTGGAAATTGTGAGGACCTCCATCAAATCATTTATTCCTGCCAAATGCACAGAGCAACTTCATTAAGGTTAAAAAAAGAGGCCATCATCTGCAATCAGGATGCCATTATTAAGAGAGAAACCAATTATTCCAGCGACCCTACACCTTTCAGAAGACACAGCCTTGTTCCTGTAGACAGATGGGAAAATAGCCTTTAATGAGTCACCTTTTGGCAGCAAAGAGTGAAACCTATCTGGATTTCAAGAATTCTGAGAGTTTTTTAAAACATGTTTTAGTTCAAGAGAGTTTAAGACACAGCCATGTCACCCATACTTGCTTTTAAAGCTGCAGGAATGGAAAGAGAACCTCTCTGAGCTCATCCCAAGGATCCATGGCTCTTTTTGGTGCAGGTGGATTGCAACCAGAATAGACTGTCAGGGAAAAGGCCACACCCAATGCACAACTGAAAATTTGCAGTTTAAATTGTGAATTTAAAATCTGCACAAGCCACAGTGTGTGCTCCAAAATCTGTGAGATTCTGGAATTTTCCCCTTTGCTTCAGCTGCTGTCTGCAGGAAGTCTCCCTCTCTGGTTGTTCTTTGGGGTTTGGAGGTGACACTGTGCTGATCCTACAGAGTTTATGGGAATAGGGGAAGCTTTGAGTGGCTTTTCTCAGTGCAGAGCCTCAGGAGGCACTGGGGGGAAATGCTGAGAATCAGAACAGTTGTGACTCTTTCCCAGCTTTCCAGAGTTGAGGAATCAATGGAGCTGTGGCCAAGTGACCCAGGCTGGGCTCAGCCTGTGCTGAGGTTCATCAGGGTGTAACTGAGAGCAGGGTTTAGGATCCTGAAGGCAGAATTTAACACTTTGCTGTAAAGTCAGGGTCACAGACCCCTTTTGAGTAAACAACCTGGTGTGACAAACCACATCCCTGGTAATTCACTCCCTGAGCCTTCGTCCTACAACATCCCTGCTCCTCGTTTACAGGGACAAAGCCAGAGCATTCCACCCTCTGGGCTTAAAAACCTCATCTCCAAGGGGTTTTTATCATCATTTTCTGGCATCCTGTTTCTCACCCCCCAGCATGCACAGAAGCAGAATGCAAATACTTGTCTCCTCTTGCTCCTGCCGAGGCCTCGCTCACTCTCAGGGCAGCTTCTCTCTCCTGATTGTCAAACACTAAATAAAGACAGCAAATGGTGGAATAAAGAAAACACAGAGTGTGGAGAGGGGGAACTTGTGTGACTGTGTGGGAGAGCAAGATTGGTACCTTGGCTCTGTCCCGGGGTTTGTCCTGTGCCTCCTTGGGTCTGTCCCCAGGTTTGTCCCATACCCTCCCTGCCTCTGTCCCCAGGGCTCTCCAGAGGCTCCCGTGGCTCAGGCAGAGTCCCCAGTGCTGGGAAATGAAGGGGAATCTGTTCCTAGGGCTCATGTAGCTGCTGATCCCAAGTGAGGGGCTGAAACCATCACTCCCTCAGCCAGGAGCTCCCTCCCTGTCCCTGTGGGTGGATTGGGATGAGGGAACTGAGCCGGGTGTGTGCTCCAAAGCCCCCAGAATGGGAAATGGAATAGGTGGCTTTTATCACACTCAGGCTATTTCTGGCTGCAGTAAATGAAAATAAATCTGTCCTGTCACCTCAGCAGACATGATTTCCCCTCTCTCTCATGGGCACTAAGAGCTCTTGACAAGAAAAGTACCTTTTGTTTGAGGAGTAGGGGAGGAAGCAAAAACAAACCGAATGCAGCGCCTCAGGAGCTCAGCCAAGCACAGGATGGGGAATGAGGCAGGGAGCCCAAAACAAACCCCCTGGCCAGCCCAAAACAAACCTTTCCCTGGCTACAGGAGGCCTGGCAGGTCTGGGGAGGGGAATTCTCACCTAGGCAAGCAGGAATGGGAGCACTCAGCCCCACCTCGAGGTTCGTGTGTTCTTTGTGTGCTGCTCCTGAGCCTCCGCCTCATAGATTCTTTGTTTTCCTTCCCCCCTGCTGCCTTTTACACCGGTGGCATTTGATGGGGCTGATAATTCAGCTTTGTGAGAATCCCCTGGTAGCAGCATTAGTTTTGTCAAGTCCCTTATCCAGCGCGTGAAAACAGACAGGCATTTTGTGGGGACCATAAATCCATTGTGTCAACACAATTAATTCTGTTCACCGACTAAAACATTCTGTCGAGGAACAAAAGGCATTAACTTAATATCTTTATCTAATTGGCAGAAAGCAAATTAGTTCAGAGCCTTTGATGTCACCGTGGTTTACACCAAGGAAAATCCTTCTTGCTGACATCCCATTTTATCAGCATTTTGTGAGGCTCAGGACACAGGGGCTGAACCGGGCTCTGCTGAGGGACACAGCAGCACCCCCTGCACACCAGGGAGTCAGAATTGTCCCTTTGCTGAGGGCAAAGTTTGTCACGGGAAGGATTCTGGCTGAGATTGACCAGGTCTGAGATTTGGCAAATCTGAACTCAACCTGTGCCAGGTTCCCCTGCCTTCAGTGCCCCTCTGGGTACAGCCCCAGCAGCCCCTCTTTTCCTCACAGTGGGAATAAAGAGCTCTCCTGGGGGAGAGAGGCCTGTGAAGTGCAGAAATCTAGTGGCAGAGCTAAGAGCTTCATTTCAAAAGGAAAAAAAAGGAATTAAAAAGGCGCTTACAGTAAACCTCCAAGGAAAGATCTTAAATTCACCCTCGTCCTGTCTCCTGCAGGCTTCTCCCCAGCCTCCCAGCAGCCAGGCTTTCCCACTGCACTGAAGGCAGCAGTGCAGCTCCAGGCAGTGCAGATGGAATGATTGTGAATTGTGTGGCCATCAATAGACTCCTGATTAGCAATTTTTCCTCCATTTGTGCCTGCAGTGATTAAGAAACATCCAGCTGTTTCCTTCATTTTTTCACAAAACCTTCCTTAATCTTTTTCCTCCCTCCTCTGCTGGGGAACGAGGTGTCTGTGCTGTGCTGTGGCCACACAAGGAGCAGAGGGGCTGTGAGCACAGCTGGGGGCTGAGTGTCCCCTGTGCGTTCCCTGGGCATCCTGCAGGATCAATTCCTGTGGTTTTTAACTCCCTGCTGCTCAGCATCTCCAAAGCTCAGCTCCTCATGGATGGATTCTGCCCTCCTCTGGACTGGGGGCAGCTTTAACTCCACAGCCAAGGCTCTCTCATTCCTTGGGATCTGCTGCCCCTATAAATGTATTTGCTGTGACAGCTCTTGAGTGGTTGTCCCAACACTCCCGTGGTACCAAATCCTCCTGTAGCACCCCCTTGGCAAGTCAGGCATGGCTTTGTTCCTGGCCAGGGTTTCTGTGTGTGGCTGACAAAATCCTGGCTGATACAGAACGTGCCCACTTATTTATACATTCTTAGCAAAAAAGAAGAAATTCATGGTCATTGGTGGTAAATGACAAAATTCTCTTTCATTAATTAGTGTTCTGTCCTCTACTGGTTATTATTTCTCACTTCTCATGCTAATTACTCCATATTTTTAGTACCTTTTTCCTCCAATTTCCAAGCCATTGTTTAGCCTCTTCTTTACCTTCTGCTTTCTGCAAAATGTCCCTGTGGTCCATAAATTCTGCGTTCCAGATGTCCAACCACACCGATCCATCTTCCTCTCCCGAGTTTTCTTCCTTTGAGCACGTCACAGTTAGTTTATCAAAAGTTAAAGTTTGTCATTCTCCCCAGCTGTCTTCCCACAAAAGTAGCTTATGACAACTTTGTTGAGAGTAATCTAAGAATACCACATAGTTTATAATTTATATGTATGTTGGTTATGATTAATTAAAACAAAGATTTTAAAAGGTAAGTAAAACCATTTCCTATGATTATTTCAAAGCTCCCTCATTTCCAGCACGCTCAGACCTCACCTGTGGTGTCAGCTCAGGGCTGCAGAGGTGGCCCAGGATCTGGCAGCAGATCACACCCTGGGAAATCCATTCTGCTGCTCAGAGATGGAGCAAAGTCCAGAGGAAAACAGCAAAAAAAGAAAAAAAGGGGGGGGGGGGGGTTAAAAAACTTGTTCCTGTTTGTCATTGGAAGGTCAGGAGCATGGAATTGCACAGGGTGCAGAGCTTGTGGGTGCATCCAGCCCCTTCAATAAGGAATTGCAGGGCACAAACACAGCGAGGCACATCGTGTCCCCCTGGGCTGAGCTGCACTGACCAGTTCCTCTGTGGTCTCTGGCTTTTCTCTGCAGAAACAGGGAAAGTAACCCCAGGGCTGGGATATACAAACTGCTGGCAGTGAAATCAGTCATTTCCCCAAGTGCCAAGCCAGACAAAATCCTCTGCCACACTGAAGAAAAGGTGTATTTTTTGGAATGTATCCCACACAAACTACATCTCTCTCTGTGTTTTGTCTTTAAAGGAGAAAATGAAGCTGTTTGCCCCCTGCACTGAAGGGACCTGCACGTCCCAGTTCCATGCAGGTGAAGAGCTTCTCCTTTTAGCTGGATGAATTTGTCTGGGCTCCCCGTGAAGTCTGGGTGGGAAGAACTTTCCCTAGCCATGGGCAGGCAAACTGAGCTACCAGGGTCCTTTGATTTTGACTTTCTCCTGTTCAAATCAAGTCTGTCAAGGATTCACTGAGCCTTCTGCCTTTGATGGTGTCCCCCACTCCTGTCTCAATGATCAGACAGCAGTTTTCACAGGAATTGATGGGACTTGGAGCTTGGTGGGACTGTTGTTACCTCCAGACAACCCCAGTTCCTTGTGTCCCTTATGTCCCTTTCCCTCCTGTGGAAGCAACAGAAGAGTTAAATATGGGGACAGCCCTTCCCCATCTCCTTTTCATCTTCTTGCCTTCAGCACCAGAGAGCAGGAATCCAAGAGAAAGTTTACTCGATGTACTGTGCTCCCCCACAAAGGATCTGTTCCACACTGCAGGTGCAGCTGCCATTATTGGGAGCAGGAGGATGTCTGGCAGGTTTAAGCCTTTCAGCCCAAATATCCTAAATAAAGCATCCCTAACTCCCCCACAACTGAATACAACTGCTCTGTGGTGCTTCCTTTTCATGCCTCTCTTCCCAGCCACATTTTCTGTCTGCCCACCCTCCCAGCCCTGTCCTGAGTCTCCACACTGATGTTCCTCACCTTGCCCTGCCCCAACAGCAGCAGAATCTTCCTGGGCCACCCACAGAAGTGATGCCAGGAATTGTTATTTCCCTGCATTGCCTGGAAATCCTGTCCTGAGCTCCCTGGGGAAGGGCAGAGAGCTGAGCCCACAGCTCCAACTCATCTGTGCCACACTGGGGGGAAATCTTCCCACACTCAGATACTGCTTTCAAAAATAGGCTTTTTTACAACTTTTATCCCCACACTCTGTTTTATTTTACCTTTAACAGCAGCTCTTTCTCTGCTTTTTTACACAGGAGACAGGCAAAGAAGGGTCATTTGGAAGTCTCTTCATTACCAGCTGTTCATCTTCTCATGTCTCATGAGGGTTAGGGGGAGCAGAGGATTGGATTTTCTTATCTTTTCAAGTAACTTCCTTTTAATCTCCTTTTCCTGGCGTATTCCATGGTATAATTCAACTAATAGTCTGATATTGCAGTGACCTCGAAGAAAGCTGATGTTCTCACTCTGCTTGAGCCTTTTAATTTCCTATTGGAGATCTGAAGGGCTTTTTAAATGATCTCCCAGCACCTGTGGCAGGGGATGGAGCAGGTTTCTCTGTAAGTGCATTTCTTCCCGAGCTTTGTTCCACATCCCTCTGCCTCCCCCAGCACTGAGATCATTCTCAGCCTCACCCCTGTGAAACAACCGCAGAGTTACTCGGCTCTCTAATACCCCTTGAGGAGTTAATTAAAGGGGTTTAATCTCTGCCGAGATGAAGTGAAGCCGAATCCATCCCTGGAAATTACTTTCCCTAATGGAATGACGCACAAGCCCACCGGCACGGGATGGCTCCGCAGCGCCAGCAAAGCGGGGGATGCTGCCGCCCCCTGCCCGGGACTCATCTGCTGTTCATGGCTCTGGTGAAGAGCAGGGAGCGCTCGGCTTTGCGAGGAGCCGGCCGGGATTTGCGGGAGAAGAGGGACGCCCGCCGGCCGCGCCGGGAACGGAGCGGGAGCGCCGGGATGTGGAGAACGCCGGATTTACCTGGGAGAGAGCACCGGCACCGAGCACCGGCACACCGAGCATCGCTCCCTGCGGTCACTGCGGGCACGGGAGCGGGCACGGGCACGGCACGGCCCGTGCCAGCCCAGCAGGAATCACCGGGAACACTCCGGAGCGCGGGGACAGCCCCATCCCGCCGTGCTGTGCTGCGGGGGTCAGCTCTGACGGGCAGGGAAAAGCCTTCAGCACGTCTGCGGGAAGCACACTGGGCTGCCTGACCCCAACCCTTACACTAACCCTAATCCTAACTCCAACCCCAACCCCGTGCAGCCGAAGGAGCCTCCAGGCTCCCACGGAGGAAGTTTAAGGAGCAGGATTCCTGCTGGACCAACCCAGAACAGGTTTTTCCCCAGGAAGGGAAGGAGAAGCTGCCAGAACCACGGCTGGGCAATTGGGTTTAAAATGCAGCATCCAGAGGCTCCCCTGGCCTGGGAGCAGCTGGTCCAGAACAGCTCATGTCCAGTTCTCTGGAGTTCCCTCCATCCCCCCAGCATTGTGGCAACAGGTAAAAAACTCTCTCCTGCCACACTCTGAGCACCCCAGGCATCGATTCAGAGCCTGCCCTCCATCCATGGACAGCCCAGAACATATTTAATATTCTATCCACACTCCCTGCAGCTTTATGGATCCGAGTTTCTGCCTTTGATCAGTTTCCCACAACATTAACTCATTTCAAGCCCTCTGTATTTGTCAACATGGTATTTCTAATTGTTTCCTTGAGTTACCTGTTTTGTTTCCAACAGCGTTCTCCCCAGCAGATCACATGGCTGTTGAAGCAAGGTGTGATTGCAGAGGTGTCATCAATTAATGGCACCCTGTGAGCTGGGGATGTGGCACAGGGGACACTGGGGCCTGTCCTGGCACAAAAACAAGGTATTGGTGCTCACCTCTCCCAGCTGCACAGGGAACTGCAGGAGTGATTTCCCCTCTGCTGTCCTCTGTTCTGGCTGTGGCAGCACAGAGCTCTAAAGCCCACACATTCCAGCTGTGGAGATGGATACACGTGTCACTTGTCACTGCTCACGTGCTGCTTTCTTCTCGAGGCTCTCACTCTGTCTTCCTGTCACCATCTCCCGACTTCCTGAGGAGCCTGGATTAGCCTGGTGGCCTTTCCAGCTGAAAACAACCCTGCCTGAAGCAGCAAGCACTGCACTGCTGCAGGGGATGCTGTAGGACGTGCTGCACACACCCCCAGCCCGTTTTAATGCCATTTCCCTCCTGTGTCATTTCTGTCATCCCTGAGCGTGTCTGTGCTGTCCCCGTGCCGTGCCAGCCCCGGGGCAGTGCCAGCTGTCCCTGCTTTCCCCACAGAGCTCCTCCCTGTGTGCAGCAGCCCGTGCAGGGACAGCCTGGCAGCACTCACCTGCCCCACAGCACTGCCGTGCTCTCCTGCGGCCAGGGAAACACAAACCACCAACCCAGAGCACACCCCCGGGCTTTGGGCTAAAGCCAGCACCCCAAAGGAAGAGGGGCTGCCCACGGAGAGGCTGGGGAGCTCTTCTGGGGCAACTGGAATTCCTCTGCAATTTGCTCCTTTTACCTCGTTTTTTAAAACACTTGCTTGAAGGCTCCTTGTGCCCAGCCTGGAAAAGCAGCAGGAACGGCTGGTTATGGATGCCATAAGGGAAATGGGAATTGTCCCCTCACCAAAGCACGAGGGGAGCCTTACCTGAGGGCTCCTTCCCAAGGTACACCAGCTGGGAATGCAGGATCTCCTCCCTGCTATCCCCCTTCCACCTCACAGCCCTGCTGGGCCAGGCTCCACGTGGCACGTGCCCTCCACACACCACTCTCTGCAGCTATCCATTTATTTTTTCCCAGTATTTTATTTCTGACAGGCATTTACAACGTTCCATTCATAGAACTAAAAACATAAAAATAGACCTTCTTTCAGCTTATAAAAGAAATATATAAGAACCTTTGACATGGACATGTCATGACATTATGTACAAGAGCCACGGTACCTTGCCAGTACCAGCCTTTCCAGTATTTGAGTGCTGGCTGCATCCTCTGGGAGCAGCCCAGGACAGCCAAAGCCTCCAGCACGTGGGACACGACAGGTGATGATACAAAAACAACCAGGTGATCATACAAAGGGGGTAGAAACTCTTCTAAAGCTCTTATGAAAAGAAACCAGGAGATAGCAAAAAGTTACTAGAGAAAGCTTTCAGAAGTCGAGTATAGTGCACCAGAAACCAGGGAGGGAAGGGAGGGGGCAAGGGGAGGATGCCAGCTGGGACACACAGACACTGATGGATGTTTGGGGAAGGGGGATAATTTTCCTTATGTTTTAAAATATAGTCAGAGTGGATTTTATAAAATATAATCCTAAGGTTATTATAAAATTTCAGGTTCTCAAAGTACCGACTGATGTGTCAAACATCAATAGATACCAACAAAATGGAACAAAATTTCATATAATCTTCCTTTTTTTTTTCCTATAGGTGAGACTGCAATGGGGAAAGCTATATAAATCCTAAAAAAAAAAAAAAGTGCTATTTTGTGTTCCGTGTTTGGAAGTCTACTTAAAAACCACGAGATTTTAGTCACATTTTACCCTGTTTTAGATGTTTAAATAAAAGATTTAAAATGTTAAAGAAGTTTACTTGTGTAGAACTTTTTTCATCCTCTATTGCAGTGGAAAAGCTTTTATAAAGGAATTAAAATACACTAGTTTCACCCACAGGAGGAGAGTGGGTGAGGTCAGTTTTTTGGCCATGAATTCCCTTGTCCCCTAAGCCCAGACTCTGCCAGAGAGAGCAGTGCAAAGGGATCTGTGGGGCTCCAGCAAGGGCACACCACAGATCCCTTTGCTCCACTGCAATTCAGTCATGTCATTTTATTTATTATTCTTTTTATTAGCTAACTAAACTCCAGTCTCAAACATATACAATAAACCTCTTCCTGAAGAAAGTTATACCTAAATAAGAGTTTCCAGTTCATATTTTAATATAAAACCACCATTCCTAACCCTCTGCAAAAAGCTAGCCTCGTATCCTAGACGTGGAGCAGCCCTAAATCTCTTACCCCTTTGTGCCCCTGCATCTCAGGTGAAATACAAAAAAATATTTCTTCAAGTGTTAAATTTGGATCTCTTTTAAGAGAGTTTGGCATCTTTACAAGAGTATGTAAAACTAGAGCTTCCAACATCGACGTTAAATTAGACCAGCCACAGACCGAGAGGACCGAACACAACATAAAATCCCAAACCTTTCCTCACACATTCCTAAAATACATGAATATTCTCTTACATTTAGAGAGGGAAAGGGGGTCAGAATACTGCGACTGTACAGGTTAAAAAGGCAGTTTCCTTGTGAAGGAGATGAGCCTACGACCAACAGCTTTCGGGGCCACCAACCCCTCTGTCCTGGCGCTCCTGCCGGAGCCCGTTCGCTGCACAGGGGTTAGGACATCCAGAGCGATTTGTTTTCCAGTGATTATGTTCTCCCCGTACTCAATTCCAGCCCCTGATTGTTTCAGAATAAATAAAAGAGTGTGAAAGCCCTTGGTTAAGGTAAGACAGGACCTCGAGCTCGTTTCGTTCCCGGTTTTGGAGCGTTTGAGTTGCCTAAGGAAGGAGTGGCCGCATGGCTTCGGACATCGGAGCTGCCGCAACGGTGTGTGCAAGTGTGCAATCAATCATCGGGGGGACAGGGGGGCAGGGGGACGGGGACAGCGCCTCAGAGCTCCGTGTTGAGCTTCCTG
>JANPWX010000608.1:261474-313474 GCA_024734555.1 Trochalopteron elliotii | reverse complement strand
CGGGGCAGGGCTGCTCGGGGCAGGGCCGCCGGCCGCCCGCCAGGGATGTGGCCTGCAGGCGCTCCCGCAGCTCCCGCTGCGCCCCGCGCGCCGCCTCGCAGAAGTCGTCGTCGTCGCTCAGGATGTCGGTCTCCTTGATGTCGTCCTGCTCCTCGTACTGCGCCAGGTCGAACTGCTCCTCGACCCAGCGGTCAGTGTCCCCTCCCTGCTGCGCGGGCTCTTTCTCGGGGCTGCTGCCGTGGACGGCCTCCGAGTCAATGGTAAACCTGTTTCGGGCCAGCCGCCGCCTCCTCCTCCCCAGAGACTTGCTGGGGGCTGACACTGCACACACAAAGATAAAAGCCCACAGGTGTTTTACACGCGCACGGCACGGCCCTGGGCAAAGCTAAGCCTGGCCAGGTCACTGCCATCCTCCCTGTGCTGTGCTCACATCCACCGTGCCAGGGACAAGGCCCTCAGCTGCTGCTCCTCCTGAGCCCGGGCAGAGAGCTGGCACCACGGGCATCTGCTCAGCTCACTCACAGCCCCACAAAATCCAACAGCTTCACACCTTGCAGAGGGAAATCTGCCTGGGCTCAGAGCAGCACCACAGCCTTCCCTGTGGCTACAGCTCAGGGCTGAAGATGCTGTGTTATTTACAGGGAATTACATGGCCCTGTCCAGGCTCTGCTTCTCCCTTCCTCACTTCCTCCCTACTGGGCGAGGGAAAAAAACAATCCCTCAACCCAGAAGAGCTATCACAAGTTCCTTCCTCAGCATCTACTCAGCAACTGGCCCAATGAACAAATTCCCATCTTCTGTGTCAGAACATCTTCCCAAGCAGGAGCAAACCCTGCAGCTGGCAGCCCTGCAGGAACCACAGTGCTTGAGAGCTCTGAGGCTGGAGTTTGTTCCCCTGCACTGAATAGCACCTCAGCACCTGCAGGGTGAATTTATCCAGCTCTCCCTCGGGGTTGAGGTCACATTTTCATGTCCCTGAGCCTCACAAGGTGCATTAAGTACAAGGGCTCAGCAGTTCCAAATTGTATCTGTAGGGAGAGGTCTGGACTCCAAGGAGGGATTTCCATCCCTGCAGAATCCATCAGGAAAACGCCCCACAGAGTCAAACTGAAATGGGGTCTGGCACCTGCAGCAGCCAGGGCCAGCAGCACCCCGAGGGAGAAGCTGGGCTCAGCTGGTGCTGGTCTGGCCTGCCCTGGTCTGAGGAGGAACAGAAATCCTGCTTGTCTAAGGCTGGATCTAATGAGCAGAACAAGAAATAAACAACAGACCAGAACAAAACACGCAGCAGGGCCGTGTACTTTGCAGTTGGAAGCAACTGTTTCTTCCCTCCAGCATCTAGAGTTCTCAAAATGAAAACCTGCTTTTCCCTAGGATTTTCTCACTGCTTTTGCCTGAAGTCAACTGAAAAGGAAAATCCACTGTTTAGGACAGGCCAGTACAAAAATAAGAGTACCAAGCGCAGGCTTCTCCAAATGTGGGAAGGAGGAACACGTGCCCTTCAGCAATTGAGCTGAAAAGGCTCAGGTGGACCACACCCACAGCTGCCCCTTCAAACCAAGCTCAGGGAGCTGTTTTTTCTTGTGCATTTTAGTCCAAAAGTGCTCAGGTTACCTCAAAATTCTGTACATGCTTTTAAGAATCACACAGCTTCTGCTCTGTTCAGGTGAACCCCAGCTCAGGTTAAAGTGCACAGCCAATTGGTACTGCCAGGAATCCCATTTCCCTTCCATGCCAGCAGCACTGCTCTGCAGCTGAGCCTCGAGTGCAAAGCAAGGGAAATAGAGGCAATTTAAGGCTCTCAACGAAGTGAAGCATGGAAAACCAGCAGTTTTTACATACACAGGAGAGAATGCTAATCCTAATACACAAGTGACAGACACCACCATGTGTCCTACAACGGCGCTGGGGTTACTGGGATCTTGAAAGTCTGTAGCCCTACAGTACCTGCCCTGTTCATGGCTGGCCTTGCACCTTTTAGAGCACACAATCTTTTTCCACCAAAAGGAACATATTGCTGGGATGAGGGCAAACTTTCTGTTTTAAGGAGCTGCCTTCTGTGTTTGTCCCGCAGGATGGAGTGCACTGCCTTCAGGAAGTCCTTCCTGTGCTCTGGAGAGCTGAAAAAGAGGTGGGAATACAAAAGGCAGAGTTACCCCTTGGGAACTGCTAAAAGCTGGCTGCAAATGAGGTAAATAATGGTCAGTTCTGTGACTTCAGACAGTGCAAATCGACTGGCAGGCGCTTCCCCCGAGACGACTCCACTGAACTCAGTATTTCCAAAGCAAAGCTAAATCCATGGTCACTGCAGTGGGCATCCAAGGAAAGTAATACCCAGGTCATTAATAAAACATTCAGCCTTTCAGCCCTCTGGAGGTTTCCTTTCCCTGCAGTACCACCCACACCTGGCTGTGACCTGGCATCCAGTGACCTGTGGTGCTCAATCTGTCCCTGCAAACACACCCCACAGCTGCACAGCTCCCCCAGCTCTTGCTAGAAGCAGGAACTGGCTTGGCATCAGCTCTGTTGGATCCTGATGAACTTGTGTTCCAAGTTCTCTACTTGAACTCTAAAAACACACCAGGGCAACCACCACCACAACAATGGATGTTTATTAGAGGAAAGGCAGACCCATTAAAGGTCCCAATTGCAGAGGTTGGGAGATGGTGCCACGAAAGGAACCAGCTGAACACAACGCCTGCCATAAAGATCCAGTGCTGCAGTTTAACTGGAAAATTGCAATAAGGCTTTTCCCAGAAAGGTGCAAAGCTGATCAAGCTACATGCCTTTATTTTCAGAGATGGTACAAAATTCTGCCTTCCAGAAGTAAGGTTTTAACACCTTCTCCCCACTGTCCCTAACTGGCTGTTCCCAGATTGCCTTGAAGGAAAGGCAGGGGCAAGCAGGGATGCAGCTGCCAGGGAACACAGGGAAACCCACTTACCTACAGCAGAGGTGAAATGTCCTTTCTGGCCTGCCCTCAGACTCCGATTTCACATGGACAATCTCGCACACAGAATTGGTCTCTGCATCTGAAGGGAACACCAAGCAGAACGTCACACGTACCTTCCCATGTCACTGCAAAGCCTCTTCTCCCTGCCCAGGGAAGGGCACGGCCTCCCAGGCTGGCGGACCCCGGCTGGGGGAACATTACCTGCAGTGGCCAGGGCCCGCACCTGCAGCGCCTCCAGAGGGATCATGTGGCGGAAGCGGAACGGATCCCAGTCCTCATAGATGGAGGCTCTGTGTGATCCTCCCTGGAACAATGCCAAACTCTGTCAGGAAACCAGACACCCCGGGGCAGGCAGACAGTGCTGAGCTCTGTGCTCAGGGCTCCCACCTACTGACCTGCTGCAATCATGGTTTGCCCACCCCAGCACTTCCCGGGGGGCCCCTCTGTGGAGACCTTGCTGAAATCCAGACAAGAGCAGCCCTAGGGCCCATCAGCTCTTAGCAATGCACTCCAAAGTCACCCAGCCCGGCCCTGGGGGCACACACACCTGGGAACACACTGGCGTTTTGCTTTTCACTCTGAGGTCACCCTATGCCAGCTGCCTTTCCCCATTAGGCACCTCAAATCCCTCTCTGGTTAATGCCATGGGTGGGGTCACTGGCTTCCCTGTATCACTACAGACTGTGTCCGTGTTGGAGTACTGTCAAGTCCAGCTTTAACTTGGAATCCCAAACTCCATTGGGATCCCTGAGCCACTCCTGACGTAGCTGAGAGCAGCCAGCACTTGTTTGGTGGCACACAGCACCCAGGGCACTGTGAGAGGTGACAGACATTCATTAGCTCTCACACACACTGATCAAAGAATCTAAGCCAAGAGACACACTCCAGTGACATCTTCATCCAGGGCAGTCCACCCCACTGCAGGGAATGGATGTGGCAAGCATGGCAACAAAGGACAAACGAATGCCTGCTGTGCCCACCCAGCCCCTCAGACACCAGGGACCACACATCCCCAAGCACATCCCAACTCCGTGTCTTTGCGGAAAGCAAAACTCCATCACAGCCCCAGAAATGGCCACAGCATCCCCCAAACACTCCCTGCACACTTACCAGTTTCTTCTTCTGTTTGGAGCCATCCTTGTACACAAGGACCACGGCAGTTTTGAACACTGGAGGAGAAAGTTAGAGACAAAAACTATTGGAGTCAGAGAATCACAGAATCCTGGGACAGCTGGGGTTGGAAGGGACCTCTGGAGATCACCCAGTCCAACACCCCTACCAAGGTAGTGTCACCTGGGGCAAACCCTCCAAGTGGGTTTGGGATGTCTCCAGATGATGGAGACTCCACACCCTCCCTGGGCAGCTGTTCCAGGGCTCTGCCCCCTCCATGGACAGAAGTTCTGCCTCAGGCTGAGGTGGAACTTGTTGTGTTTCAGTTCATGGCCACTGCTCCTCATCCTGTCACTGGCAGAGCCTGGCACCATCCTCTGACAGCCCTTGGGGACATTTGTGTGGGTTGGTGGGACATTTGTGTGTGTTGGTGGATATTTGTGTGGGTTGGTGGATCCCCCCTCAGCCTTCCCTTCCCCACACTGACCAGGCCCAGCTCCCACAGCCTCTCCTCAAGAGAGTCCATAAGGCTTGGAATGGGTCTCCTCTATTCCCAAGCACACCAACCTTTCACCTGAGGCAGGAGAACTACCAGAGAGCAGAACTGAGCACTGCAGCAGAGACAAGCCCATGTTTAAGTCCCAGCCAGCCCTGGGGAAGGCCATGCTCAGTTACTCTCAGTATCTGCTCAGGCACAATGTTAGGCATTCAATCTATGCATAAAGGCATGTGAAATAAAAGTCCTGGGATACCAACCAAACGCTGCCAGCTCAGGTTCCTTCTTCCACTTGCCCAGGGAAGCAGGAGGGTTCAGCCAGATCACTGTGTTATGCAAGAGCAGGTCCCCCATGGAAAGGTCGGCCACCTGCCAATACCAACAGCCAAGGGATTGACCCAGCTCAAGGAGTCTGAGGTGAGCTTTCAGCTCAAGAAAACTTGCATGAAGTCTAGTCCTGAACAGAATTCCCCCCAGCAAACTCCTGGAGTATTTCATCAGCTGACTGCAAACACATGCATGTAAACCCTTAATTAATGAGCATAAATTAGGGTAAGTTAAACTCAGGAGTTCAGCTCTTGGAAGTCAGGGTCAAAACTAGATGTTTTCTTTGCCTTTTGTTCCCCTTTGTCCATTTTTCTCCCTATCAGTTTCTTTGTATTTTGTTGGAATGTTTAAGCACATATTCACTTTGGGGTAAAATTTAGAGACTGCATCAGGTGCATCCCTTCCCCACAGCTGCTGTGGCTCTTGCCTTTGCCCAAAGGCTCCTCTATGGACACCACACTGCTGGGAACAGACCAAGAAAGGAGTTCCCAGCTGCTGGGAACAGACCAAGAAAGGAGTTCCCAGCTGCTGGGAGATGCAGCAACCAGACCTTTGTCCCTGTGGTCTCCCAGAGTGACAAACTGAGGGCCATCCCCAGTTCAGGAAATGTTATCCCATCCTTCCACCCTCCCCAAGGTGAAGTCTCAATTCAGTTCAGTTCAGGTCTTGAACCAAGCTGGGATTTATCTGTTTGCACCAGGATCTACTTCAATGGCACATCAGGAAAGGTAAATACTGGCACCAAAATAACAGCCCTTTCCTCTCTAAACTGATTTTTACCTCTTTTTTCTCCCCTGTTTGTTCTGCTATGAGTTGGTCAAACACTGCCCCGTATTCTTCATGGATTTTCTGCATTTCATTGATGTGGCTGGCAACTTTGTTCATTGTTTTGATGGCCACTGGAAGAGAGACAGGGGATGAGCAAAAGGGGATTTTAACCCTCTGAGAGGAAGGGACGGGAGGAGGTTCAAGAGCAGAGGTGAACCAGAGACAAGCAGGGTTAAGTCCTTACCATCAAGGTGATAATGCTCCTCACTGTCCACGTCAGTGAGAGCAAAGAGCTCCTTGAGCAGGAGGGGGTATTTCAGTATCCTCTGGATGGGTTTGATGAGGTAAGACTCCAGGGTGGAGGAGTGCTGCCGCCGTGGGTTCTGGGCATCCAGGAACGCCTTGAAAGCAGTGTCTGTCTTGGCTGCAAGGGGCAAAGGGAGCCAGGGGATCAGTGAAAAATCATCCCTGCTGCCCTGACAAAGCAACTTATCCAGGTTTAAATTAGTTTATCTGGAGACATTTTGTAAGGAGGTGCAGATTTACTGGGCCTGCAGAATTAGATTTCCATCCTCCAGGATTTGAGTCACTGACACTCTCCCTGGATGTGCTATTTAGGATTTCACAGCAGGCATCCACCTCCAGCACGGGCAATTTTTAATTCCACTATCCATGATCGAATTTCCTGAGTGGGAAGGGCCTCACAAGGATCATCCAGTCCAGCTCCTGTCCCTGCACAGAGCCCCCAACAATCCCACCATGTGCACCCCTGGCAGCGCTGTCCAAAGGCTCCTGGAGCTCTGGGGCCGTGCCCATTCCCTGGGGAGCCTGGGCAGTGCCCAGAACCCTCTGGGGAAGAACATTTTCCTAAATCCAACCTAACCCTGCCCTGGCCCAGCTCCAGCCCTGCCCTGGGTGCTGTCCCTGTCCCATGGAGCAGAGACTGGAGCTGCCTCTGGAGAGTTGCTGCAGACAGCAGTAAGTGCTTCTGGCCTGGCAACTATTTTAGAGCAGCACAAACTGTTTTAATCATCTGTTCCCTCTCAGCAAAGTCTCAAATTGGACATTTGTGAGAAGTCACTGCTTCTAAGCCGTGGTGCACCCACAATATTGGCAAGTCTGGGTCTTGTTACCTCATTAAACCTTAAAATGCAGCACTGAGTCACCACAAGCATCTGGAGCTAGAGAGAAGCAGGAGCAGTAAACTGAGGCCAATGCACCAGATTTTGGGAGCACAAGCAGACTGGACACCTGATTGCCATAATCTTTTCTACCTGACTGCTATCAATTTATAGAATTGCCATTTTCTCTGTTGCTCCCTCCACTGGAGCATAAGGAGGGAGGGAAGGAGGAGGTGGTATTTATAGACATACAAATTATTCAGTGCAGGAGCAATTCCACACAATTGCTTTTATTGGAGTCATGTCCCCTGCTGGGGTTGGGTTTTTTTCCCAGGCAGTCACCTGATTCCCATAAAGCAACTCGAGTTTCAAGTGCAAAAGCCATCTGCACCTCAGCTGAGGACACCAAGTGACACCTGAAATACATTTCCAGGCTTTTGAAGAGATTTACCTCTGGAATAGGATTTTAAGTTCAGTTTATGCTATAATTCAAGCACAACACTTTCTCATTTATAAATACAGTCAGCAATGGAAAGAAAAGCAAAATAACCAGATCTACCTAGTCTACAGCTTTAACATCAGGGTCCAATAGAGCAATGTCAAAAGAAAGCATGGATGTGACTAGCAACAAATCATTTATTTATGTATTCCACAGAGCTGCCAAGTATTCTTTGCAGCACAGGGAATAAAAGTTTACAAGCCAAAATGAAAAAAAGGAAAAGTGCACAGAAAAAAAATACAAAAATAAAAACCTCCAAACCAACCAAAACCAAAAAAACTCAAAATTTCTGACTGTCAGACATCCAGATGTTGTTTGAAAAACAAGAGTTCCTCCCTCACTGGCACTGCTGCTACAACTGGAACAATTTGCTTGTTGAATGTCTTGGCCAAAAAGGAATTGCACAAAGCCCTGGTAACTCCAGGAGATTTACACTTCCACAGGGGAAAACATCCCTGGGAGGAAAGCTGGCCCAGGAGCCAGACCACAGGGCTTTTATCTCCAGCTCAGCAAGCCAAGCCCTGCTGGCAATTCTGACATGGAAACTTCTCAGGCAAATTGGAATGAAGGCAAGAGGAAGGAGACAGGGGAGAGAGGGCTAAAATATTTCACCAGCTCCCATAAAACATTCTCCCAGGCTGATCCCCTCCTAGTGGCTGCCAGTGCTCCATCACACTGGCTGGGGCTTCCATGGGATTGCCACCAGCAAGGATTGCTGGCAGAAGCTCCAGGAGGATGCAGAGGTCACTACAGAGTCAGCACTCCTGGTTCCAGGGCACACAGTGAGCCATCAGCACAGAGCCACGATGGGTTTCCATTCAGGAAATCTTCCCATGTGACTGAAAACAAACCAAATGCAGCAAGGGAGAATAAACTAAGTGTGGGGAAAGAAAAACTGCCAGCAGGGTGAGCCAGGGGCTGTAATGAGCTGCTCAGGGGTCACCAAGGGCTGTCCCACAACCCCAGGGCACAGAGCCTCTCCAGACTTAACTCCCTACTCCAAAGGTTCCTGGAGAGCAGCCAGGCACCTGTGTGCCCCATTCCTGCCCTGAGAGGTTTGGGGTGCAGTGACCACAACCAGCATGTGGCTGTGCCAGCTCTGGAAGGGGCTCTTACCTTTGACCAGGACTTTGGGGACTTTAGTGTGGCTGGCACAGAAGGCACTGTACAGCTTGAACCTGTCAGCGTAGTACAGGAAGGATCCACCCAGGGAGAACAGCACTTTCTGGGATTCAAAGGGAAAAAACCATCAGGAAAAGGTTACATTCAGTTACTTTGCCTTCAGCCAGGTCATCTGGGGCTTCCATCCTGCTTCTGGAGGACAGGACAATGCAGTTTTAGTGTGTTTGCACACCAGGACATGACTGCTGGAGTGAGCCCAGGAGGCACCAGGATGGGCACGGGGATGGAGCAGCTCTGCTGGGAGAAAAGGCTGGCAGAGCTGGGAATGTTCAGCCTGGAGAGGAGAAGCTTTGGGGTGAGCTCAGTGTGGCCTGAAGGGAGCCTGCAAGATGGAGAGAGACTATCTACAAGAGGCTGGAGTGACAGGACAAGGGGCAATGGCTCCAAACTAAAACAAGAGTAGGTTTAGATGGGATATTGGGAAGGAATTGCTCCCTGTGAGGGTGGGCAGGCCCTGGCACAGGGTGCCCAGAGAAGCTGTGGCTGCCCCTGGATCCCTGGAGGCATCCAAGGCCAGGCTGGACAGGGCTTGGAGGAGCCTGAGATAGTGGAAGGGGTGGAACTAGGGGATTCTGCAGGTTCCTTCCCCCCAAACCCTTCTGTGACTCCCTGATTCATCCACCATGACACAGGCCCAGCCCTGGTGTGTGGATTCAGCCTCTGTAATCAGCACCATCAGCCCAGCCCCATGCTGGAGGCAGCACTAACTCCACAGGGACTGGGTTCCCATCTCCAGAGCTGCACTCAAAAACCTCAGTGACCTCAGCACTGGCCAGAGCCACAGGGAGGACTGGATGTGTCTGAGTCTGCAGTGATCAGGGCACTGAGGAGCTGCAGGCAACACTCATCCCTCACAAACACACCAAGGGCTGGGAAATGAGGCAGTGTTGAGGGACAAACACAATCCCAAAATGTCCTGGGAACCAGACAGCACTTGCTGAGGGGCTGAAACCTCATGTGGGCAGCCTGGGTACAGCAAGGGGGAGAGGGGGAAGCAAAGTGCAGAACTGAAACCACAGAGCCCCACATTTCACACCCAGCAGCTTCCACACAGGGCCCAGGGGCAGAACTGAAAGGGAGCTTGGTGCAGCTTTTCTGGGAAGAGCTGGAAGCAGTAGCACTCAGGAGATGGAGTTTTCTCTGGAAGGACCCTTCACTGGCACTCCTCTCTTACAGCTCAGAGCACACAGGGGCCAGAGGAACTATTATTGTTATTATTATTATTATTACTCATCCTGTCCTTTACCAAGGTGAGAGGTGAGTGGTGCTCAGAGGCAGAGTGGAATTCCCCAAATGAAAAACATTCTGTCATCTCCTTGCCATGCCTCCACTCCCAGTACCACTGCATTGGACACAAAATGAAATTTGTTTCCCTGGGTTTCAAATGAAGCTCACAGAGCTCCAGGTTACATTTCTACCTGTGAAGACGCACACCTGCTGAAAGGCAGAAGTATATACCACCATGGACTGGAAGTGGAAAAACAAAATTCCATGTATTGTTCTGATCTGCAGCCCCAGAGGGCTTCTGAACATGGGACTTGTCAGGACGAGGATTTTATGTAACTTTCCATTTCTAGCATTTCCTGACAGCTCAAGGCAAGAAATCTGGCAGGAGGGCAAGAATAGAACCAAAAAGCACATGGTTCCTAGTGCTCTATATGGCTAAATGTAGCATAAACTACAATTGCAGCAGGAGAATTTTTCAGCAGCACCAGCATCAGTTGAAAATTCATCTTAAATGGAAGCAGATGCAGGTTTTTACATGAACAGTGGCAACAGTCAGAGAAATACGATAAAGAGTTAAAGGTCTCCTCAAAATTTAAACTTTGAGACAATGCAAATAATGTGGTTTTCATATATGAAAGTAAACAATTATTACCTTAAATTGCTCAACCTTTTCAAGCTTTTCCAGGTCTGGAACCAGCCTTACTCCATCTTCCAGAGTTTTCAAGAACTCTACCTGGAATGCTACCATCTCAGTCAGATTCCCAAAGAGAACATCCAGCTAATAAATGGAGAAAAAGAGCAGAAGATGAAAATATCACTTTGAGGCTAAGCTGTGTTTTCTAGAACTGCAGCAATTCTCAGTCCAATTGTATAATCAATGTGATGTCAGGAAAAAACAAGCTGCAGACATTACTGAGCAGCACCTCAATGCTCTGCTTAATCCATTATTTGAAAGGACTGGAATTCAGTGGAATTAATGTCAGACAAACAAGCCCAGTTGGGTGGGCAGAGTGGAGGGGCAGGCAGAAGCCCTCTGGCAAAAAGACAAGCAAAAGTCAACATACCTCATCTGGTGTGAGGAAGGTTTCTTTTTGTAGAGGCTTCAGGTATCTCTCCATCAGACAATTTAAGTCCTAAAAATTCAGAAAAAAGTTCCCATGTTGGTCCCTCAGACTGCCTCTGGATATTTACAGCAAATATCCATAATAATCTGAGAATTTTTCCAGAAATTCTTAAATTTTTAAATTTTTTAAGAACTTTAATTTAAAAATTCTCGAAAGAATCTCAGAATTTTTCCTTTTCACACACAACACGAAATAGCCGGACCTCACATGATCTCAGACAGGAAAAGGAAACATTTACACATTTCTAGCTACAGAAACATTTACACATTTCTAGCTACAGAATCAATGCCAGATCTCAGCGAGCAGTGCCTGCACACCAGCTAAGCCATCTCAGAACGAGAACAGCCATTTGGAAATGCCTGCTTTCAGTGGGTTAACTTGTATTTTAGGCCCAGGCTGCAGAACTGAGCGCAAGCTCCCCAGCAGAGAGGGACATGAAGCAGCAGAGGAGAAAGCAAGAGAGCTGAGCAGAGAAGCTGCTGGTGCTGGCCTCACCTTGACGTAGGTGCGCTCGGTCTCCAGGAGCTCACAGATGACCTTCCTCAGCTTGTCGGCGTCCGTGAGCTGCCTCATGGTGCTCAGCTGGGGCCCTGCACAGTCCTGGGGGGGAGCACTGCAGTCAGAGGGGTTCATTTCATGCAGGCTGCGACAGAAAGCTGCCACCTGCTCTGTGCTCTTGGGAGAGAAGGGAGAGGAAAGAGCAGTGGTAATATTGGAAGTCAGAGGCAGAGGAAGCAGGGGGCTGAGGAGGGGCTGCAGCTGAGCAGTTGCAGCTTGGGGATTATTCAAAAGGCAGCACAAGTGTCTGTCCTACCTCCCTGTGACTGGGGAAAAAAAAAAAAAAGGGTTGCAGAACTCTAATTAACTGAAGTGCTATTCAACTCCATTCCTGGTTTCAGACACGTGAATTTTAATTAAAACAGGCTCATCCAGCACTTAAGATTGACAAACTCACAGAGAGGCCCAAGAATTGGGAACCAAAAATGCCTGTGCAAACAAAACACTGAGCCCAGCCCCCTGCCAGTTTCCCAGGCAGGGCTGCAGCAGTGCTGTGCACAGCTCTGCAGAAACCACTCAGTTGGGCTTTGGGGAAGCAGAGCTGCCCAGCTCAAGGCCCTGCAGGCTCCAAGCCCTTTGGGAAAGCAGCTGTATCCCCAAGCTGTGTCTGGAAATGTGCCTGGCAGGGTGAACTTCTTCCCCATAAGAGCCACTTCCCAGGGCTGCTCCATCTCGCTGCCTTCTTTAATATTCAATCAGCTGCCTATATAAAAAGCCAGTTATCCTCACTTCACCCCCTCGTGTTAGATCATTTCCTCACATCTTTCATTACCCTGAAGAGTTTGGAGCAGGAATAGTCTGTGGTGTCAGTGACGACAGCCCCAGGCTTCCAGGATTGCCAAGGCAGCCGTGGGCTGTCTCCATCCCTCCCAGAGACCTGCAGGGAAAGGAGCTGCTCCAGTGACCACACCTGACATTCCTGCCACAGGACCTCAATCCAGGGTCAGGGATTTCCCAGCACTGCCTCTACAGCCCCCCAGGTCAGGAATTTCTCCATGGGAAGGGTGGGCAGGCACTGCCCAGGGAGGTTTGGAGTGCTCATCCCTGGAGGTGTCCAAGGAATTCCTGGATGTGGCAGTCAGTGCTCTGGGCTGGTGAAAAGGTGGGGATTTGGCACAGCTTGGACTCCATGGTCTCAGAGGTGTTCTCCAACATGGGTAATTCTGTAATTCTGTGAAACAACTGACCCAAAATCAGCCTGTTCAACCAGAGGAACACAAAGAGAGCAGAGGAAGGAAAAAAAAAAAAAAAAAAAAGAGAGAGAAAATAAAGCACATCCCCACCTTGCATTTGGAGACAAAGCTCTGCCCCTGGGACACCACTTCATTCCCACCCACTGGGAGTTGTGATCTCTGTGTTTTTAAAGCCATGCAGTCTGCTCACACAGAGCTATTTCCTCTCCATGCACCTACAATCCATGTTAGGACAAGGAAGGATATCCACCCCCTTCCCTTAGAGGTCCCTTAGGGCTGCAAATGCTCTCCTGAGGTCCCAGTGCACAGCACAGGAGCAAAGATGCTCATCACACAAAGGATCATTTTCTTCAGGACACAGGTGTAAACCAGTCGCTGTAACTGGTTGTCTGTACAAAAATGCCTTTTGGACACACTTTATTACAGGGAAAATATTCACCTTCCATTTCAGAGGTTTAACTCAGACATGGAAGAAAGGAAAAATATTGAAAGTTGAGGGCAGGAGGAAGCAGTGAGTTGGAACAGTCCATCTCCAACTCACTCTGCTCCCGACATGCTCACTGAGATTTGAGATTCATCAGTCTTAATTATTCAGTAATTCCTTTTATTTCTCAGCAAGGTTCCACCTATACTCGCTGTGCTTTTAAGTCTAAAGCACACCCAAACCTCTAGATTAGGTCTGCATCAGATTTCAGCAGGTGTGACCTTGATCCCAACAGCCCCAAATCCACCAAGGGCAGTGGGTGAAAGGCTGGCTCCAGCACAGGTTAAAACACCTTCCCAGGTCCCCTGCTCTGCTGGGAAGGCCCAGAGAACTACAGCTCAGACACAATAATCCCAGCACAGGCAGGGTTTGCTCAGCAATGGTTTGTCAGCACTACTTGAGGTAGACGTGTCCAGTGGTGTTTTGCTTCAAGATCCCAACGTACAAATAAAGCCAGTTCTAATGCCTAAAGCACAGTCTGGAATCACACCCCAAAATAAGTGTTTTAGGCAGTTCCTGCCACCACCCCTGCAGATCCTCCCATCCTGAGCATGCTCCTGCAGGGAAAGATGGGTCACCCAGAAAGGGAGAGCGAAATCTGCTCTGGGTGTGAAACACCAGCTCAGCACTGAGGTTGAAATAACTCCCAGAGACATGTGGTGTGCCCCAGCAGGAGCAGCTACACCCATATGGCAGGAAGGAAGTGTGGAGGACTTCCCAAAGCCTTATCTCCACTGGTGCACACTCAATAAACCGCCCCAGAGCTGCAGGCAGAGCCAGCACTGCCTTCCCACTGCCCTGCCCCACACCCCCTCATCTCACACCCCACAGGCCTGGGACACAGCCCCAGCACAGTCACGGTCACAGACCTGTTCTCCTGCTTGTCCACAGCACAAACAGCTGTGCTGTGTGAGCACACCTGGGTGGGGAGGTGTCCCAAGGTGTCTCCTCAAGGCCCAGGGCTCCTGGCCACCTGGCTCCTCACCACAGAGCCCTGGTCAGTGACTGGGACTTGCTGAACTTCGTATTCTTAGCCAAGGGATATGAGGCACTGGCTTTATAATTACTGTTAAATATAATCCTTCAGACATAAACCACTGACCAAGTCTGGACTAGAGCAGATCCAGCTGTACCTAAACCCCTCTGAATTTAGCAGTTCCAAGGGTCCTTTCTGACCCTCATCCCTCAACGGGAGGTTGCAGTAAACAACCAAGTGAGCCTCACCATCAAGCCTTGTTAAACCACCATCATATTGACCAGCAAACTTGGTTACTTTATCAGTCAATATCAATAAAAACATTGTTGTTTCTCTCCTAGAACTGAAATGCATGACTCCACCTGCAACAACTGCTGTGCTTGATCCCCCAGCACAATCCTGTCTACCCATTATTCCCTTTAAAAACCCATTTCCAGACACAAAGCAGACATACTGCACATGGGGGCTTCAGGGCACAGCTATTTTGGTGAAAACTCTCAAGCAGATTTCATGAAAACCTCTCTGTCCCCATTTTCCCAGAGAAAGTGGATAGAGTAGGGAAACAGATCCTTTTATCTCCCTGCAGCAGCTCTGCCAGCAGTGACAATGACAGCACTAAACCAGGATTTCTCTGGAGAATTACTGCACACACCTGAGGCACAATCCCGCAGGCAATCGCTTCAAGGAAGCTGAAGACAAGACTGAGGGCTGCCACAACTGGAACGTGGCTCACCGACATTAACCCTCCTCGGGAAGGGGCTCAGCAGAGGAGCACAGCTCACATCCTCCCCACGGAGGAGGACCAGGGACATTGACAACCACGGGGCTGCTGCCCACAGCGAGGAGCTTTGGCTGTTGAAAGCCTTTTCCCCCTGTATTTGCCATGCAAAGACATGCGGGTGCCTGGACACCGAGCAGCTCGCCCCGAGCACAGCGCACTCTGGGCAGCACACTCCCGGCAGCAGCGCCCGCCCAAACAAAGCCAAGCTAACCGCATCCTTCCAGCCCCGCAACAAAGAGCCCCGCAGGGCACACACCTCCCAGCTCAGCCCGGAGCTCGGAACCTGCCAATTACCCAGCACACGATCCCCTGAGTGCCGGCCCCGCTCACCAGGTACAGCATTCGGAACAGGGAGTCGCCGTCCCTGCCCGCGCTCTCGCTCCGCAGCTTTCGGTTCCCCCTCCAGCGCGCCGACATCTCCGGAGAGGCGGCGGGGCTGTCACCGGGCGGGCAGCGCGGGCCCGGGGCTGCACATCCCGGGGCTGCGGGCGGCTCCCCGCCCCTCCCAGGGAGCCTGGGGTATCCCTCTGCTCCTCCCAGGGAGCCTGGGGTATATCCCTCTGCTCCTCCCAGGCACCTCAAAATGCTCCCCCTGCTCCGCCCAGGGACCCTGGGGTATTCCTCTGCTCCTCCCAGGCACCCCGAGGTGCTCCTCCCCGGCACCCCAACTGCTCCCTCTGCTCCTCCCAGGCACCTCAAACTGCTCCTCCCAGGCACCCCAAGCTCTCTCTGCTCCTCCCAGCCATCCCGAGGTGCTCCTAGCAGGGACCTTGGAGTATCCCTCTGCTCCTCCCAGGCCCCCCGGGTGTGAGCGGGACAGGGCAGGGCAGGGCAGGGCCGTGCCCACCTCCCTGCAGCACCTCTCCCCTCCCGTGCCATCTGCTCACCGGAGCCGCGGGATCCCGAGCCGGGCGCTGCTGTGGGCGGTAGCTCCGGAATGCAGCCGGGGAATATCGGGATATTCGGTGTACGCTGCCTGTGGCCGAGCACAGCCCGGGAATACCGAACAGCGCGAGGGACACGGCACAGAATGAAAGGAACTTAAAAAGAGCCGCTTCTGCCGCTGGGAAACCGACCCCGCAAATTCCCCTTTTAATCCTTTCACGTCTCCTGCAACACACTGAAGGTTTGGAGACTTACGCTGGTCTCGAGTAATGCTGCAGAGCAGCCGACCTACTTTTCTTGGAAAAAATCCCTCCGAGTGGCACAGGCGAGCACACAGAGCCCATCAACCCCGCTCCCCCGGCACCGCTGCTGCCAGGTAATTGGCCTTGACTGCCACAGGCACACGGCTGCAATTAGGAACAGGGAGAAACCGGCGCCCTGCAGTAATGTGAACTGCTGACACTTCTTACAGCACATCCCCAATTAAATACCAAGGACCACGACAGGAAAAGAAAATACACAAAGGCTGATTTTGAGACTCAGTACAGCACCTGTTTTAGCCTTTGGCAACCTGCAACATCAGAAGCCCATATACTCGGTTTTCTGGGTGCCCCCCTGGAACCTAAATATTGGAAAGGCCAAAATAACCAGGTCACCACAGGGGCAAGTAACCATTGAAGAAATGATTCTGGTGTAAAATGTTTCTGATGTTCTGTTGAACAGAGGCTAACAGAGGCTAATGCCCCCCATTCCATAAACAGCCCAAAATTTGGTGCTAGATGAAAACAAGCCTGAAAAGGTGGCAGAGAGCAGGTCTGCCTTTCCCGCACTCTTCTCCCTCCCAGCTCTCTCCTCCCCTTGGCTCCTACATGAAATGGGGACAGAAAGGAGAGCCAGAAGTCCACCCCAGAGCAAAACCACCTTGTAGAAAACCTCGAGCCAGGCCCAGTTGCACAGCTGAAGGAAAAGGGCTGCACCTGGAAAGCGCCTTGCTCACCACCCTTCACACAGATGTCATCCCAAGAGATGAGAGCGTGAAATCAGATAGGGAGTGAGTCCAGAGAACAGCAGCCATCCCACACCACTGACACCTCAGCCCACCTCGGAGAAGGGTGTCCAGTATTGTACCAGAACAGCCACAGACACCTCATCTTCCCTCACTCTGTTGTAATGGAATCATTGCTTTGACAACAGCAGTGGAAAGCTCTGCATTATCAGGCCTTTAGGATATACAGAAGAGAAGCTGCTCAGAAAAGGGAGGAGCCCTCAGAGCTCCTGCTGCACCTCCAAATCCTTCAGCACCACCACAGTTTGGAGGCTTCTGCAGATTAAGAAGCAAAAGCAGCACTCCTGAGGAAACACACCCCCACACATGCTGGGCTGGGGGAAGGGACAGAGGACGAGGAGGGAGGACACATCCCAGTGCCTCCCGTGGCACACAGCCCCTGCACCTGCCTGGCACAGGCAGAAGGGACCAAGGCCAGTTTTTGGTAGGATTTCCCCCTCTTACCTTACCCAAAGCCTGTGCCACGAGAGCAGACGAACGCGGGCTGCGAGCAGCTCGCTCCTCTCCTCTTGCCATCAATCATTAATGCTGCCCTGGGAGGGAGCCAGGGAGCTTCCTGGGGAGGCTGGGAGCTGTCCCTGCCTGCAGTTCTCCCTGGGCACGGATGGAGCCCTGCCCCGGGACTGCCACAAAACACCCCAGGGGCTGTTTTGGGATCTCCAGCCCCTAACGCTGCCTCTGTGCAGGAAGGAGGGGAGCTCTGCATGCAGCTGGGAAGTTGTGATGCTGGGAAAATGGAAACATTCCCTGCTGCCCAGCAGTGAATGGATGGGAGTGCTCCTGCCCTGCTGTAGCCAAAAGGGCAGAAAAATAAGGGAAGTCTCCCCTGAGCTCCACCATGCACGGCTGGGAGCTGAGGATGGGATAAAGGGGATGGATGGGGAAAAGGGGAGCCTGGCAGGAGGGCAGAGCCTTCCCCTTGCCCGTACAGAAATAACTAACCCCTGTGAAACAGCCCTGAGGACACCACCTTAATCTGCTGGGCCATAATCCCGGGAGCAAGGAAAGGTGTGGGAGGGCATGGACAGAAAACACCTTTGTTTTTCTCCTCACAACCTGTGACTACCCACAGGAAAACGCACATTGCAGGAATCCTTCCTCCCCGTGCACATCAGCTTTCCCAAGCACACAGAAAAGCCAAGGGATTAGGAAAACCCTCAGCTGAGCTTTTTTTCTTTCCCACTATCATATAAAGGAATTTTCTACAGGCATTGCAGAATAATTTGGGGGTTTCTACAGTCAGCAAGGAAGACACTGAGTACAGAGCAGGGACAACAGCATCCCTGAGATGGTCAAACTGAGTAGGTTAGATATATTCCATAGGTACTTGTGTCCTTTATTTGTGGGAGAACATTTTAAGCAGTTTGAAATAGAGAAAAAAAAAAAAAAAAGAAAAGCCTCACTCGCCTTCACCCCACACAAATACAGAGACATATTTCTGTATGCCAAAAGGAAACACTCAGTGATGTCAACATTTCATTGCCAGACAGGCAGAAGCTCCTCCCGCTGGAAACCAGGGCTCCTCGGAGCTGGGAGTTACTCTTCCAGGATGGAATATTAAGCATTAAAGCTGCTAACACCCATTTCTCAGTTTGACTAAATCTGCTGAGCTGCAGAGCTAATCGGGTTATCCTTACGCCTTCTGCAGGCAATTACAGCTCTGAAGATCCAGGAGACAAGGGGCAAAACCCCCCAGCCTGGGGCACAGCTTGGGAAAAGAAACCCCTGGAAAAGCCATGGAGAGCTCTGATTCCCCAGCAGCCACATGCTGTGCTCGCTGCTCTGCCACAGCTTCCTTTGACAGAACAGGCTCTGCTCAGAGCATATGAAAATCCCACGTATTTACAGTCAGAAATCCCAAAATATCAACAACACCTCCACTTACTAAAGAAGACATCTACAGTTAAAAATCCCAAATTATCAACAAACATCTCCACTTACTAAAGAAGTAATTTACAGTTAAAAATCCCAAACTATCAACAAACATCTCCACTTACTAAAGAAGAACTTTACAGTTAAAAATCCCAAACTATCAACAAACATCTCCACTTACTAAAGAAGAAATTTACAGTTAAAAATCCCAAACTATCAACAAACATCTCCACTTACTAAAGAAGAAATTTACAGTTAAAAATCCCAAACTATCAACAAACACTTCCATTTACTAAAGAAGAAACCTACAGTTAAAAATCCTGAAGTATCAACAAACATCTCCACTTACTAAAGAAGAAATCTACAGTTAAAAATCCCAACACATCAACAAACATGTCCACTGACTGAAGAAGAAATTATTTGTACTTACAAGAAAAAGTTCCTCAATAAAACCTGGAAACAAACTGTGTGAATAATCCCCCTCTCTGCGAGCATTTCATGTTTGCCCGTATCTGACTTCCACTGTCTGCCTATCAAGGACAGAACTCCAGGCCAGAGTGCCACAAGGGATCAGGAAACGAGAGGCCAAGGTCTTTTCCTTCCTTTCTCTGCAGCAGAGCACAAGGGACCAGCCCAGAGCTCACTGCAACACAGCTTGGTTTAAACAGGAGAGAAGACACCAACAGACTGAGATCTCATTCTCATTAGATCATTAACTGTAAAGAAAAACAGCTGTAAACTCTCAGCACCACCTATATCACAAATACCTAAAAGCAATCAAGATAATCTTGCTGGACTGTGCCTCAGAAGGCTCCAATCATCACCCACTGCCACCACCAACACTGTCCCTTAATCCACGGCAATTGGCAGCTCATTTGCACGAGCTCTTAGCTGTACTTGCAGAGTTTCGCTCCAGTGTGAGGCAGGTTGGCTGGGATTAGTCTGCAGTCTGAAACCCGAATGTGAGCGATGCTATTGCTTTAACAAATACAGTTTAACTCTAGTTTAACACTAGTCCTAAGCCTAGCAATCGAGAAAGAATAAGAAATCCTAAAAATCCACATGGTTTAGTGGAGCTGCTCTGGGGATGGAGGTGATAAACCAGCCCATTCACAAACCGTGTGGGGAACATCACAAGGTACCGAGGATGTGAACCCACCCTGGGTAAAAGGCACAAATCTTGCTGAAGAGGCAGCGGGTGACCAAAGCTCATCCGCGTGGCTTGTTCCACCCAGGATCATCCAGAAACACAAAGCCAGCCCAGGAAAGGAGCTCGGGTCTGGCTGCCCTCCCTGTCAGGTGGAAATTGAAGCTCCTCACCTTGCTCATCTTCTCGGCCTCGTCCGACGACTCCAGGTCCGGCACCTCCGCCTCCTCGGGGGCGGCCTCGGCAGAGCTGTCAGGGTCACTGCACAGGGACAGCCCTGCAGGGAGAGACACGGGCTGAGAGCACGGCCAGGATCCCCCCAAACCCACAGAACCTGCTGCAGCTCCCACGGAACACGAGCACGTTCCAACATGAGGCACCCAACGCCCTCCGAGGAGGGTTTGCAGCACGGTTTAAGGGCAGGTGTAAAAACAAACAGGCTATGAACAGACATCCCTTCACTGGCAAGTGCACAGTCAGAGATAAGGCTGAAATGTCACACTGAAATTCTGACAGCCAGCATTCACTGCCTGGCTGGTGAGCAGGGCCAAGGACCTTTCCACCCCGGGGCTTTCACGTGGAAACTGTGGTGTGCTGGTGCTGGCCAGCCAGCCTGGCTCACGTGGGACACAGGAATTCCACTGCCTGCATTGCTGGCCTGACACACTCACTTGCTGAGGAAACAAACTCAGTTTTAGACATTTTTCGGAGTCAGGACCCAACGTTCAGTTGCTGTTCCTGCAAGCTTTTAGACCCCAATATTAAAAATAATTTGCATGACTGTGCAAGATTTCCCAGTTTGTTATGTCCAGAGATAACCTGGGAAAGCCCAAATTCAGAAATCGGGAAATAACTTCAGAACATATTCTGCACACTGGGATGGAGCCAAGGTGGGCACTGATGAAATGGAAAGAGCATAAAGGCAGCTCAGAGCTTAGGCCCATCTTCTGAAATGAGAGGGTTTACCTTGGAAAGAGATGTGCCCGGAGTGGTTGTTTGGCAACACAGAATCTATCTGAAGAAGTGTTTTTTCTGTAAGAAGTTCGGTTTTCTGAGCTTTGCCCAGATTTTATCAAATCTCACTATCAGCTTTCTGCTCTCCCTATTAACGTGTGAAAAAGAATTCTCAAGGTGTCCATTTAAAAAACCAGAGCAAAGAAGTACCACGTGCCCTCATTTGGGTGGGGCAGGCTGTGTTTTTCCACTGCAATTCAATTCCCCTCTCAAGCTGTGTGAAATGCACCTTGCAACTGCTTCTCACCCCAAACCAAGGTAATGATATTTGTTTCTATTGCTTCTAGGCCACCCCTTTTTCTTCTCCTGCATGTCAAAGGCCCATTTTAAGCCGTTTCCTGCACTTTTAGGCAGCAGACAGGAACTTTTCACTGGAGCAGACACACAGCACACGTGCTCAGGCTGTTCCTGCTGTCCCTGGCCAGCAGGGACCTGAGCAGGTTTCTGTGCTGCTGGTTAAGGCAATCACAGCAATAAAGCTGCACGTTCCTGCCCGTTAATACCTCCCATTCCTGTCCCACTTCTGTCAGGACCATTCCATCACCTGCTTTCTGCCCTGCAAGTCCTGATTTAGCTCTGCCAGGAGAACGTGCTGCTTTCCTGCTTCCTGCCATGTGCTGCCTTCACGGGACATTAAGGAATGAGAAGGGGAAATCCAAAAAAAGCAGCAGGAAAAGGGGTCAAATCCCTGACCCCAGCACAGAGGGAGGTACAGGAGCCCTGGGCTGCCCCAGCAGTGTCATACCTGTGACAGTGTGACCAAAGCTCATTAAATAACTCCCACTTGTGGCTACAACCAGCACAATAGAAGGAAGTCTTCCATCACTGGAGCAAAGGTGCTGGGGCTCAAAGGCCTGGAGAATCATGGAAAGCTTCAGCACCAGCCCAGCACTTGGCAAGAATTTTCCACGGCTGCTGCTTTCAGTTTGCAGGGCTGGTGTAACTCAAGGTTTTAATGAGACTTCCACAATGTGTGGTACCTGTCCTAAAGCCTCCTTCCTGCTGCCAGGCTATGTGCTTATTTATTACTATTTATATATTTATTTCAGTGCCGTGGGAATAAATATCTCGAGCCAAGCTCTGCCAGCTGCAGCACAAATTGTGCACCCTGCTAACACAGAATACAAACCAGGAATCCTGCACTCGAGTGCCTAAGCTTCAAAAACACCCCAATACCACCTGTCTGGGCAGTTTAACAGCAGCTTCCTAATCCAAATGCTGCCAGGGAATGGCCCTAGTATGACAACAGAACACCTCATGTCATTAAATGCACCATTTGTGAGAGGAGTTGTTAGGGAATGGTGTCCCGGATTAAATTCTTATTTAAGATGACATTTCACCTATAAATCCGCAGTAAAACAGGTGACTATGTACTTTTTCCTTCCTTGCAGAAGAACTGTGGCTAGCTCTGAAAGACTGAACGATGAAATTGCCAGGGACGCCGGGAATGAGGGATGTATCTCCATGGGGAAACTGGGAAAAGCAGCCCTGCCTCCTGCAGGTCCGGCCCCGGCGCGGCCGCCAGAGGGCGAGGCAGCACCGCAGCGATTTGGGGAGTTGAGGATGAAAATGAATCCTTATTCCAAACCCCTCCAGTGGCTGCTGCAGGAAGTGGCCCGGAATTGTTACATCAAGCACTGAATGAGAACGGCGCTACAGGAGATCTGAAATCAGCTGCCAGTATCGTGAAAATAACCCTGAAGAAATTAGGGTGGCCTCATCTGGTTCTGAAATCCAAATTACTCAGCCCAAGGGGGCCTGAGATGGACAAGGACAGAATAAAAAATAGTGGGTGCTCTTAGAGGGCAGTAGAAGTTTGTTTCAGTTTTACAGCACAGATTTAGCCTGTGTGTCAATAACTCCAGCCTCTGGCTGCTCTCTGAGTGACAGAATAACAAACTCCCTAAAACACCCACGTGCTTCCTGTCTAGGAGACTGACATTCCCATTCCAAGCAGGGGAGCACTTTGTTTTTCAGTCTTTTTCCATTCTGCATGGTGATTTATGTGCTTCTCATTATCCCCCGTGCTAAAGGCTCCAAAGTACAGGGGCAGGCAAAGCCTAAACCTCAGAGACTGTGCCCCACACTGCAAGGAGAGAACTGTGGGGAGACCACAAACAAACCTGGGTACTGTTCCCATTCCCAGATCCCCTTCCAATAGCAGAATACCTTCCTGATAATGTGGGGCAGATCCAAGCTGTTCCCAGCTTTCAGCTCTCATTCCCTGCACCAAGGGGAGCAGAATGGGCAGCCAGAACTCCTCGTGGGAAGGGGAGACAGACCCCACTGATCCCTTTAGGCAATAAGGAAAACCTGCTGTGGGGCCCCAGACAGAACCAGAGCTAATCCTCCTCAGCCCAATTTCTGCAGGCTGTGCTAGCAGGAGACATCCCAGAGCCAGGAAAAGGAGTAAGAGATGAAAGGAACAGAACGTGTGGCTCTGCAAAGGCAGAGCAGTTCCACAGGGGCAGCATCCATCGTGCCCTGGATGGCAACTCTCACATCAGTCACAGATACAGAACCCAAGGTCACTTCCAGAACAACCTGCCAGGCAAACACAGTGAAGTAACCACAGCCACAGAGCTGAGGTGCAGCTCCAGCCCCCAGCTCAGCATGTGCAAGGGAGTTCCAGATGATGAAAGGGCTGTGAGAAACTGAGATTTAACAGGAGCTCTGGCAGACACTCCAGGGAGGTCAACTCCCAGAAACACAGCCCTGCTTTGCTCCTCTAGACCTCCCAGTGAGCACCAAGGCACCAGGAAAACTTCCTTAAAAAAAAATAAATCTAACACATATCTTTCATATTCTGAAAATACACAATATCATTTGCCTCACACAGAAAATAAAATCGACCCTTTGCTGCCTCCACAGCTGATGAAGAATTGCTGGGGAAGAAGATGAGGACAGCAGCATGATCCTACAAGCAGATGCTGCATTCCTGGAGAAGGGATGTGCCCACAGGTGCTGTGTGCCCCTGGCACTGTGACCCTGCTGAGAGGGGCTGCAGTGCCTCAGGGCCACACACAGGATCTGTGTCACAGAAATAAAGCATCCAGCAGAAATCATGGAGCTGAGCCTGGCCAGCAAACTGCCTGCAATCAACAAGGACACAAATAAATAGGTCAGTGGGTATTTCGTACTTGAGTGCTCTCTGCAAGGAGCTGTGGAGCCAAGAACAAAAATCTGAGGTAACACCACAATATCCCAAATCCAAGCACAGAGCCCTTTTTAAAATGTCATGTGGATCCCACATCAGGTAACGGATCCCTGACAAGGCACAGGAGCAGAAAAAGAAAGGCTTCAATAAAACACTGTGTTCTACAAACACAGAGGGAAATGGGTGGGGAAGATCCCCAGTCACACTCTTGGGTGCAGAGCCTTGATTTTACTCCCACCTCAGGCTAAGCCATCCCCAGTTATTTCATGTGACACCTACAGGGGCAGCTGCATTCCTCCTGCTGGCTGAAGAAATATCCCTCTCCTTTTGAGGGGGACAGAGGAGGATCCCAGCCCAGCATTCCCTGTGTTTGGAAGGAATCTGAGTGTTGGGAGAGCTCCAGGCTCTGTGTGAACACAGAAAGCCCAGCTCCCAGCCCTGCTCCCAGGACAGACACTCACCTCAGGGAAAAGCTGAGCTACTGAGACAAACCCAGCACTCAGGGTTCCAGTGACAAATCACAGGCAAAGACAAGAGCCTCGTGCAAAGCTGGTGTTGAGTATGGGGGCATCTTGTGGCCAGCTATGAAAATGTACAAGATTTTCCTACCTCGATTTTCCAGCACAAAAGCCTAATTGGGAAAACTTCCATGAAAAATTAAAAAGGGACAGTTTCCTGATAATGTTGAATATTAACTGCTTGTGTAGGTTTAGTCCCCATCTTACACGAGGTTGCTTTTAACAGTCCCCTCAGAGACATTTACAATAAGCTGTGTGGAAGCTTTTCTTGCTCCCCCTTTTCCACTTGCTATGAATATCACACTCCCCAAAGCCAGTCTCAGCTCAGAACAGTTTTGATTCCTAGAAACTACTTCATTCTGGCAATTCCACTGTATTTTAAATGGTTGTAAAAAACTGAAGAGATATGACCAATGTCCTGTTCTGCTGTCAGATCTAGAGGAGCACCTAGAAATTCAGGAAGCCAAACTTGTGGCCAACAATTCCCAGTTGCTGTAGATGAATCTTCTGCCAGCTGGGTTCTCTGAGCAGGGCAGTGTGGTGAGCAGGAACGTCCCTGCCCGTGGCAGTGTGCTCTGGGATCACCTGGATATGTGAGGCTGTAATGTCAATCCCTATCTTCAGGTGGTTTAAAAATCCCTGTGAGTTATTTGTGCATCTCATCCAAAACACAGGGCCCCTGTGCTCCTGGCTGACCCCAGAGAGGGTGAATCACAGAGCCACAGAACCTCCTGAGCTGGAAGGGCCCCCCAAGGATCATCCAGCACAGCCCCTGTCCCTGCACAGACACCCCAACAATCCCACCCTGGGCACCCCTGGGAGTGCTGTCCAAAGGCTCCTGGAGCTCTGGGGCTGTGCCCATTCCCTGGGGAGCCTGGGCAGTGCCCAGCACCCTCTAATATCCAACAGAAACCTCCCTGGCACAGCTCCAGCCCTTCCCTGTCACTGTCACAGAGGGCAGAGATCAGAGCTGCCCCTCTGGAGGAAGCTGCAGACCCCAATGAGATTCCCCTCAGTCTCCTCTCCTCCAGCTGAACATTCCAAGTGTCCTCAGCTGCTCCTTGTATGGCCCCTCCAGACCCTTCACCATCCTCATATCCCTCCTTTGGACACTCTCCAACAGCTTGAGACCTGTCTGATGTAGTGGTGCCCCAAAGTGCATACAGAATGCTTTAACTCTTCCTCCCTGTGCCACACATAGGTCCTATGGGCAAATCCAGAGGAAAAAGCCCCTCCTGAGCTGCCCAGGAGGGAGCAGTTGGTTCTGTGAGTGTCTGTGGGCACAGCCCAAGGGTGTGAGGTGCCTTTGGTGGTGCCACAGGTGTCACAGCCACCCTCCAGGGGCACCCCTGTGACACTCCCCAGCTCCCGGAGCCCGCGGGACTCTGCCCGGTTCAGGCTGTGCTTCCTGTCCCTCCCACCATGGATGTGCACACAGCAGTGATCGATGTCAGCCCTGAGCCCGTACCTTGGCTGCCCCCAGCGAAGGCCAGGGCACTGTCCCCAGGCTCTGGGGGGTTCTCTGGGCGCCGTGGGGGTGGCTGGCCCAGCCTCTGGCCCTCCTCCTCCTGGGGGTGTGTGCGCACGGTGAGGGACAGCACGGGCTGCCCCAGGGCCTCCTTCAGCAGCGCCGAGTCCAGCTCCTCTGCTGCTCTCTGGTTGATCTCCACCACTTCATCTCCAGCTTTCAGCCCTGTGAGACAGGGAACAGGTCAGACCTGCACGGGCAAGTGCTCCCCACACACACCAAGGAGCTCTGACGGGTGTCTGTGTCTAGACATCACCATTAATGACTGCAAATGACACTGACATTGGATGGACTTTGAGCTCTGCTGTCTGGCTGCTGCTTCAGTGCCACCCTAAGAGCAGAGTGCCCAGGAAGTCCCTCACCACGTGCCAGCAACAATTTATCCCCTTTTTCCCCATGCCACAGCCACTGTGCCTCCTGCACCCTACACAACACACACCCTGCCACCCTTCCCAAATCCCATGGCACACAGGGATCTTCAGAAGGCAGATCTGAGCCCTTGCTGAGCTCGTCATGGCTTTTTTTGCAGCCTAATTGCAGGAGTTATTTATAGCAGCAGTGCCCCAGGGAGCAGGGGATGTGCAGGGAAGCAGCTGACTCCTGCTCCCCAGGATGCTGAGGGACAGCCCTGTGAGGTGACACAGGAACCCTGACCTTCCCCACGGCCAGCCAGCCCTCCCTGAGCTGCACCAGAGAGCTGCAGAGGGCTTTAATCCCAAAGAATCCCTGGGCCAGGCAGGCAGCAGCACTCCAGGGAACAGCAGTGCTGAGAGCCCTGGCTGCTGGACCATCCCCAGCTCCAGCCTTGCATTTCCAGGGATGAGAGCTGCAATTTACAGCAGTTAAAGAACAGGGGTGACCATCCCTGCCACGCTAAGGAAGAGGCCTGGCACCCTGGGAGCCTGGATGAATCCTCCAGGAGACTGAGCACTGACCCACATTCCAGGAGAAATGTGGAAGGGAGGAGGCTCAAGAGCTTCCTTAGGAAAATGGAGATCTCCCTAAATGCACCTAATTGTGCCCAGAAACTCCAGTGTGGTGTGCAGTTCAGGGAGAATAAAATGAACTAGATAGAGTAGCTACAAAGTAAATGGACTGTAAAATCATATCTGAAAGAAGGACAAAACAAGGCAAGTCAAGCATTTCACATTATTTAATTTATGCTACTTAGTGATTCTGTGGCATTATAGTAGCACACTAATAGGCCTGCAACCATAAACATTGGATCTGGGGCTTCATTTACTCTTTGTAGCCTTTGTTTTGGATTGTTTGGGACAAGGCATCACGTCTATCTCAGTGCAACCAAGGAGCTCCCACTCCAGTAAGGAATGCCTGCCTTGCTAAGGCAGACCAACAGAAGAAACAAAAGGATAAATCGTAAAAATTAGCAGGAGAAAATGAAAGGCTTCTAATTGGAGGAAAGATTGAAAATGAAAGGCAGTATCTCAGTCAAATGCAGACAGTGCATGTAAATAATGGGAGGCACAGAGAGTTTTCCTCCCCTCCTGCTGTATCTCAGTCAATCTTGTCCCAATATCCTGCTGGCTGCTGTTCATACAGAAGTGCCCTTTCAGGTCAGTCCTGAGCAGCCACAAACCCGGGAGTTTTTCCTGCCTGTCCTTGCACTGCAGCCCCACAGGAGGCACTCTGAGCTCACACATCATTCAAACCATTCCTCCAGCAGTAACTAACAGCAAACCAGGGAAGCCCTGATGAAACAAACCCCCATCCACCCTCACCTAGCACTCTGCTCCACACAGAAACCCACAGGGATTCATTGCCCTGTGGCAGCCTAGCAGGGAGCCCCCCCCCAGGCTCTGCTCAGGGCTTTTGGCAGGATATCCATCCTGTTAACCAGGGAATGCTCTGGGGCTGAGGGCAGGAAAGAGCAAGATGGTTTTTCCATGTTTAACACACAGCTACATGGGGTTCTGAAGCTGGGGTGCAACTCCAGGCTGTCCCTATTCCTTGACCACTGTTCCTTCCTGTTTGTGCCTCCACTGTGCCCCTTTGGCCACTCATTCCCAACCACACTCACCAGCTCCACCAGCCTGGGGTCACAAAAACTGCCAGGGCAGTTTCCATCAGCTGGAGTGGCTCAGCAGAGTGCCAGAATCAGCACCAGGCAAAGGGATGCAGGCAGCAGCCTGGGGGAGAGCAGCCTTGGGAACAGCTTTTGGCAAGGGCCAGCTGCTGAATCAGCTCTGCAAGGCCACATAAGCCCTCGCCAAGAGAACTCTGAAGGTGTTTCTGAGGACTCTGCAGACACCAATGGGTTATGAAGAGATGAGAATCCTCCCACCCCTCATGGTCCTCATGTTCTGGTTCAAAATGTGGTGGGTTTCAGCCGCCCAGCTCCCTGAGCAGCCTGCCTGTGCAGTAGGGGAGGCAGTGAATGGGAAATGCAGCAGCATGGTTGGCCTCAGCTTGGCCAAGCTGCATTAAACCAGACCCTGCTCTGCCTTGGGATGAGCTGGCAGCCTGGGTGTCCCTGCTGGCCTCTGCTCCAAGGGCTGCCACGCTCCCTGCAAAGGCTGAAGCACAACCAGGGTCAGTAACCCCAGCCACAGGGAGCACTGAGATGCCTGCACTGTATTTATGTCACAGTGAGTGACTTGGGAGGGCTTTGGGGAGTGCTTTACCTTTCTTGAAAGCCAGGCCTGTCTCCTTGACGCCGCTGACGTAGAGCCGGCGAATCCCCTCCTCCTCCACAGAGGACAGAGAGAAACCTGGGGAGACACCAGGGACATGGTCAGAGGCTCAGCCCCTCCCTCCCAGGGTGTCCCAGCCACCAAGCCCTGCAGCCAAGGCTGTGCTGTCCCTGCCATGAGCAGGTGGGAATCCCTCCCCTCTCCCTTCCCTCAAACCTTCACAAACACAACGGGGACGTTCAACAGTGAAAGTGGCTCTAACAAAAACCTGCACTGAATTTCTGAGTGCACACACCAATTGTCTACAGCCAGATTTGAGGATAGCACAGCTGCAACGCCCTGGAACAGACTCCCAGTTCTGCTGCCATGAGAGGTCTCTCCAGGAGGTTTTACTGTTTGCAGACCAAAGCTGCCCAGAGCTGTGGTTTGGGACAAATGCTGGGAATCCCAGAATTTGTGAGATTCCTGGGCTGGGCACATCTGTAAAATGCCCCTTTCCCTTTGCCCCTTCCCCTTTCTGCTGCTTCTGGCACAAGGTGTCACTTGCCCAGCCTCAGCTGATGCTCAGCACACACCTACAGAACAGTCCTGGAGTGGAAGTGCTGCCACAGCCTCACTTCAAACACTGCAAACGGGACTGGGAGCTCTGGGCTGGGGGGTTTTCCTGCCATTTGTGGGTGACACAGTCAGATAGCAATGTGAAAAGGAAACACAAGCTGCCAAGTTAAATGCAGGTTGTTTATTTACTGTGGAGAGTTATCTAAAGCAGAACATTTGCCTTTCTGAAACTTCATTACTCCCTAAATGAGTGCAGGCAACCATTTGCTCTCTCTTTTTCTGGAGACTAGAAAAACACTTACAAACCTCTGGGGGGAGTAGTTTGTTTTGCCATGGAATCAGCCACCAGCCAAGCTGGTGCAGATGTGCTGGGAGCCTGTCCTGACTTCAGGACTCCCTTCAAGCTGATTCTTATGGCTGAGAATTATTTTTTCATCTGTGATTTAAAAATAAAAAATAAAAAAAGAAGAAGAAAAGAGGGGGAAGAACGTGGCAGCTCAGAAGTGAGAAGCATATGGCCTTTCACGACTTACTGAGCTACTTGGAACCTGCAGCGAGCTCCTCCTGAATCAAAGGGAATTTGTGCTGCTCACTCAACACACCAGTTTTGGCACAGAGAGGAACCCTCGACTAAAAGAGCAGCTGTAAGATATAGCAGTTATTGGCTGTCATCACCACCAGAGCCTACCTGGAAAACCCTCACTCAGAAAAACAGCAGAGTGTGCCCAAGGCTGCAGTTTGAGTCAGCACAAACCATCAGCTCCTGACAGCATCACCCCTTCCAGCTGAAATGCTGCTCTGGGCCAAACAGCACACAATCCAGCCAGGCTGAGGGGCAGCTCAGGCTCCTCTGAGAGCAGATCAGCGTGTTCAAGCAGCCCCAAGCTCCACCTCTCCTACAAGGAAAGGCTGAGAGAACTGGGATTGTTCAGCCTCAGGGAAAGAAGCTTTGGGGTGACCTGACTGCAGCTTTCCTGAAGGGAGTCCACAGGAAGGATGGAGAGAGACTCGTTACAAGGGCCTGGAGTGACAGGACAAGGGGCAATGGCTTCAAAGTGACAGAGAGTAGGGTTAGATGGGATACTGGGGAAGAATTGTTCCCTGTGAGGGTGGTGGGGCCCTGGCCCAGAGCAGCTGTGGATGCCCCTGGATCCCTGGCAGTGGCCACGGCCAGGTTGGACAGTGGGGCTTGGAGCAGCCTGGGCGTGTGGAAGGTGTCCCTGCCCAGGGCAGGGGGTGGAATGGGATGAGATTTAAGGTCCCTTCCAACCCAACCCACAGAATTCTGGGATTCTGTGATTCCTCCATGAGAAGACCTCTGCCTCCTTCAATCCATCAGGCCTAAATGCACACGTAGCTGCTTCTTAATTCATCTTTCAGCCATACCCATAAATTCTGCAGTTTTTCCAGGCAGAAAGGGCATAAGGAGCAATTACACAGGTTGTCATCAGCTTTAAGAGATAAGCAGCTGGCAACAGCCTGGGAATGTCACACACACAGTTAACCCCTACACAGACACAGAATATGACCCTGCCCTGTTCCATTTCCATGGCTGATCTCACACTGCCTGCAGCAGCCGTGCCAGTGCTCTCCCTGCTCTGCACTCAGGTGGGAACACCTCACCCCAGAGTGTGCAGCCTGTGCACACACAGGACAGCAGGAATGCACAGCTCCCACCTGGCTGGCTGCCACAGGGGCTCCACACAAACATCACAGGAGAGGAAGGGCAGCAGTGGGTGGAAGCCACAGAGATTGCATAAGCTGCCATTGCTGCCAAAAACATTATCATCAAACTGTGCACGGACTCTGAAACACAGGTGGGAAGAGATGGGTGCTGACCCAGGCAGAGCTGCTCTTCACTGCAAAGTTCTGATGACAGGAGAACAAAAATCTGCATCTCTCAGAGCCCGTGGCCTCACCAAACCAGCTCAATAGCTGAACAAATCCACCTGCAGACAATCCTCACAGCACCCTGGCATAACCAGCTGCTGCTGAACATGCCAGCACCTTCCTGATACATCCACGAGCTGGAATCCAGGGATTCTGACTGATTTCTGCCCTCACAGCCCTGGCAAAGAGGGGAAGAGTACCAGTCAAAGAGGTGAGAACGTGTGTGCTCAGGCATCAGCAAAGCATCCCACTGAGAGATCCAGCTCTGGCCAGACCCTCCAGGAGTGCCTCTCACTCCCCCAGACACGCTGGTGGGAGCACAAACACCACAGAATGCTCCCAGGTCAGCTCTCCCTGAGATGGGGTGCTGGAATGAGGTGATCTTTAAGGCCCTGTCCAGCCCAAACTGCCCCAGGATTGTGTGATTCCAGCACACACTTGTCACTGGGTGAACACACAAGGACACACTTACAGACCACAGAAACCCTTCTGCCAGTTGGTGGCAAATCACATTTGGCTATTTTACCTCAAGAAAAAAAGTCAGCTTTTTTGGGGTGCCTTTAGCATTCCCTCCCTGCTACATCCCACACCTCACACAGCTGATCTCATCTCACAGGACACCACTGTGCATTTCAACATTTTTTTCCATTTATCACTTAGAAAAAAAAGGAGAAAAAGAAATAAACAGAAATGCTATGACAGCCCCAACTCTTGCAGTGCTTTCAGGCACTGCATAAATATGAACCCTGAACCATCACTGGGCTGGTGAACATTTCTTTCTTAGGCCTTCAGTAGTCAGTCCCACTGCTTTGTAGCAGAGCTCAATATTCCAGTGGCCTGCAGCTGTATAATAAACAGTTTGGGGATTCAGAATTATTCTAGTCATTAAAACAGAATATTTAGATAAACAGCAAAAAGATGCAGATTGGCTTCCTGTGGGGGAGGTTGCACAGATGACTCTAAAATACACCCCAGAACCCCAGAACTGCAATTGCCAGGCCAAAGGGCAAACTCACGAGGCTGGAGGGCTGTAACCTGAAATAACTGAAAGCTCAGAAGTAGGAACTACACAGGGATGAGAGATTCTGCTGAAATGACACATTTATGCTTTATGCTTCACACAGATCTGCCACGTGTCAGACCCTGGCTCCAGGTGTCCATGGGACATCCTCGAGGGCTGCAGCATCCCTGGGACACCCTGGAGCCTGGAGCTGGGCATCCCCAGCCTCAGGAATGGCAGGGCCAGGCAGGAGCCCAGCCTGGGTGCCCCTGGCAGGTGAGAAGAAGCCAAACAGCCCCTCTGGAGCTGCCTGGGCAAGAACTCGAGATGCCTCAAACCCACAGTGATGCTCCTGAGCAGGGAGGAGGGGACAGGGAGGAAGGAGGGAGGAGGGGGACAAGAAGGCAGTAGTGAGGAGGAAGGAGAGGAGCTGCAGGGCCCTGTGGGCTGTGGGCACTGTGGGGCACCAGGAGGAAGGAGGGGAGCTGCAGGGCCCTGTGGGCTGTGGGCACTGTGGGGCACCAGGAGGAAGGAGGGGAGCTGCAGGGCCCTGTGGGCTGTGGGCACTGTGGGGCACCAGGAGGAAGGAGGGGAGCTGCAGGGCCCTGTGGGCAGTGTGGCAGCCCCAGCACAGCCCCCAGCAGGGCTGTGAAGGCTCCTGTGAGATGTGACAGCTGGCAGAGGATGCTGCTCCCACCCACGGTCCCCGTGGGTGGAACTACAGCAACAAGCAAACATTGGTCCTCCCTGCACATCCCCCAAGCTCCAGGAAAGGCACGTTCAGAGCACTCCAAACAAAGCTGTCCTCCTCCAGGGCAGGTGAACGTTGCTGTGGGTGGCTCAGGAATCAGAAGTGTTTTGCTGTTCTCACTGTGCTCAAGAGACCTTTCAGGTACCTCAGTAAACAGCACGCCAGAACCTGCTCGTGCTAGAACTGACTGGGGAGAAACAGCAAAACAAGTCAGGGAGAAACTCACCATAAATATCAGAGGATGCATCAGACTTCTCCATCTGAATGTGCTGGGTAATTTTCTGACAGATTTCTATTTCCTTGTACAGCTGAATAGAAGGAAAAAAACAAACACAGAAATATGTTACTGTGGGAGGACACATAAATTGTAATCGTTTGGAACAGATTTTTGGGGTTTAATTACAGGCAGAAGAAAGGGACTGTGGTCACTATTTATCAGTTTCTCTCCACCTGTGTGAGAGGCATTAGCAGTGTCACTCAGCTCTGCTGTCAGAACACAGAGAGGACAGTGAAAACACAATGTTTTCCCACCCCCATCACAAAACAGAGCATCCATCTATTACATGCAGTCAATACCACTTTGAGTGCACCGAGAAACAGAGAAACAGAGCTTCTCTTCCTGTTTTCCTAATTTACAGGTAGCAATAGCTTCATGTTTTTATATTATTTTAATGAAGACGTTGCAGGAATTCAATTATTCAACAGCATTAAAATCACAAGGAGTGACTTTGTTTCTTAAATACATTTCTTCATTATCAGACTGTCAGATTTGCTGTACCTCAGCGTGACATTTCACCTTTAACACCTCGATGTTTGTTTGTGCCAAGGAAAGCCCCCAAGTCTTTGAAATGGTCATTAACGTGCTTCCTGGGAGACCAGCACAAATTCACACCTCGGCAATTGCCCAGGAGCCCCTCCATGCAGCTGCAAATCCCTCTGCCTTTCTGCACCGAGTAACAAACCAGCCTTTTGTCTTCGGCAAAAATCACAGCCCCAGGTGAACAGAGCCCACAGGTGAGTATTAATTCTGTTTACACGCTGCTGGGAGTGTGTAAAAACGCAATTCACAATAATTAACATTTTGAGGCTCGGTGTTTGGACTGCAGTACATGAACTATTCCTTTTGAAAAGAAGAGGAACTCATTTGCAAAAGGTTTCCCTAACAAAAACGTAATTTCATCTCCTGCTTCTATCAGCACTGCAAAAATCAGTATTCAGATCGCAAAAATCAGAATAGTTACAGCCCCATGGAAGTAACAGCAGTGTTCTCCCCAAATAAACAGCCCACACAGACCAGCAAACACACCAAGTGTGTTGGTTTAATATCCACACATCAGACATCATCCTCAGCACCCATCTCTCCCCTTCCCTTGCAGCATCTGCACAGTCCCACTGACAGAGCTTTAGGGTAATTACAGCTTTTCAGAATAAACAATAAGTGATGACTCTGTCAATCCTGCACCCTCTCAACACAAGTCCCGAAGTCCTTCCAGACAACGACAGCTAAAAGCTGTCTCCTCTGAGTTTTCATTTTCCCCAGCTACATCACACTTCCCAGTCCTGGCACTCCTCTAGCACTTTCTCACCAATTTTTGTTGTTGTTGACAGCATTAATGGAAAATCCCAGAAGTCCCTTGCTAAATGGGCAAAAGCCTCCATAACTAGCTAAGTTTTACTTTTTATAAGTAAGCCAGTCACCAATGAAAAGGGCTTTAAAAAGGTTTACAGAGTGCCTGTGTAAAATCACAGTTAAAGCATGACGCTAATCCTGTTTGGTCTTTTTTTTCAATCTCTCATGGCTAAATTCCTTTGAAGTCTGTTTTGGAGATGAATGAGATGAAAACAGCCAGCTGAGGCAGTTAAGGAAGTATATTCTCACACATAACTCCAGGCCTCCTTGACCTCCACCATTAGGAAAAAAAAACCAAAAAACACCCAACAACTTATGTATTTTCCCCCCTCTCTAAAACTCAGACAGGGACTGTAACAAGAAGTGCCCAGGCCTCTGCACCATGTCTTTAAAACCTCCATGGACAAAAGGAACAACAGGAAAAGATGACTTGGAGAGAAGTTAAGCTTAAATGCACCTTAGAGTGATTTTCACACATTGCCTGTGGCTGCCCCTCCTCTCTCCCCAGACACATCCCCACACAAACATGAGCTAAACACCAACACAGGATGAAACGTTTGGAGAGATCCCTTTGCTGAAGCCAGTTTGCTATGGTCTGCAAAGCACCACAATTGCAAACTAAAAGTGCTGCAGAAGGTCAGATAAACACTAATTAGCAGCGTCCTGCCCAGAGTCATTTCCCTTGCCCAGTGGGCAGCATTACCAGTTCATAGATCTCCTCCTCTGGCTTTGGGACATAGAGCTGGAGCTGGTTGTCAATGACGAACTTGAGGCGCAGGTAGTGAGCACAGCAGTCCAGCTGGTGTGTCTGCAAGAGACAGAGAGCCTTTAGACACACAGGCAGCCTCCCCTCACCCCTGACCCTCACAGGAACCCAGCACCACCTTCCAGCACCACCTCCTGCCCTGGAACCTGAACAAAACCTGCCCCAAACCTGCTGTCCCCAGGAAAAGGATCCATGTACCCACCTGGGAGCAGCCTGCTCAGCTCTGCTGCCCTGGCATTCTGCTCCCTGCCAAGCCATCCCAGAAATAAACCCATGCTGGAACAGAAACCTCTCAGAATTAAATACAAAAGGATATTTTACTAAATGTCCTGCTAACAGAGCTGCAGCAGGAGAGGTGATTTCTGTTTGGTTTGGGGTTTTTTTAGCATCTTCATCATTTAGCACGTAAATATGATGTGGTAGATTTCAAGCAAGGTTAATAAACACAAAAAAATCAGTCTGTCTTCTAAATTCAAAGCAGCTCAGGATACACTGGCTTTATGAGGCTAGAAGAAGCCAAGAGTTGCATCCTGGATTGCATCCCAGTGGAAACAGGTCACACCATTTTAATGAATTAGTTATAATTAGCTGAGGATACAGCATTTGGTCTGGGAGATGTTAATGACCTTTTCTCAGCATGATTAATAAGGTTGATTTAAGCAGAGGTTAATGCAGTGTATAATCAAAACACATTACAAGTATGATAAACACAAAGGATATTATCCAGAAGTTACTTTCAAAGTTCCTGAACTAAACCTAATGAGAAACCCCGAAGTGATTCACAGATACAGGAGGTAAATTCTCCTCACTGTCACTTCTGAAATCCCACTATTAAGGGCTTTTATACCTCAGCCTTTTCATTTTACACCAGCAAATTACCCAGGTATCTCAGGCTGTGCTGAAAACAATGGCTTATCTGAAAATTCATGCAAGAGCATCATTATTGCCTGCTTGTCCTGGTTTTTAAAGCCTGGCTTTTCCAGTTCCAGCCGTGATACAGCAGCACTGAGGTGATGAGCAATGTACACTGAGGGAGCTGTGAAAAACATCCCACCTGGCCCTCCAGCAAACACACAGAGAACAGGGAATGCTTTGGAAAGCCTGGATTAGCCCAAGAGTAAAAAAGCTACCAAGAATAAGAAGGAAAACCAAACCAGATCTATTGCTGCACTCTGCACAGTGTTCTCTTCAAATATGCCCAACCCAAAGATCAAATTATCCTTGGATGAAATGGAGTACCTGAAATGGAATAACTTCCACCGTCCAGGCAAATTCCTAGCTAATTAAATAATGACTGAAATCTATCAAGGCCCAAAAGAAAAACAGCTGAATGTAGGAAATATTCTTGCCCCCTCACTTTTTTCTTTTTTGGAAAGCTTCTTGCTTGCTTTTCTCACTGATTACTGCTGTTTTCAGTTTTCTCTTTACTGACACACATACAAACACCTCAGAAACTACAGGGAAGCAGAATTGGCATTAAAGGTTTAGAGGAGTCCTGGGTTACTTTCTGGTCAGCTTAGTTTACTGTTCCTAGACACAAAAGTGTCTTAAACAGAAACACAGAGAGGAGACCTAAACCCTCGAGTGCATCCCCCATGTCTAGGGGTGTCCAGGGCAGGGAGCTGGGAAAGGGGCTGGAGCCCCAGGAGAGGCTGAGGGAGCTGGGAAAGGGGCTCAGCCTGGAGAAGAGGAGGCTCAGGGGCGACCTTGTGGCTCTGCACAACTCCCTGACAGGAGGGGACAGCCAGGAGGGTCGGGCTGTGCTCCCGGGAACAGGGACAGGAGGAGAGGATTTCTCCCACCAAAGCCCATGAGCCCAGGTGGATGGCATCAATCCAGCACACTGCAATCCCATCCAGGTCAGGAAGGAGAGTCACAACCACAGTGCAGCCCATCAGACACCCCATTTAGTTAATTAATGTCCTGCAGTTGCCCCAAGGCTGTGTCTGCCTCCAAATCTGGCACTGGGTAAAGTGTTTCAAATGGGGCCATGATGTTCTGCTGGAGTGAAAGGAAAAGGTCCCTTGAAAGTGGACACAGCCAGGCTGCCCTAAAAGCCAAACCATTAACCCACTTTTTGTTGCTGGGAGCTGCATCCACATGTGGGGAGGTGGGAGCAGAGGCAGGGCAGCTGTAATGATATGAATATCCTTTCAAGACCACCCAAAATACCTTTCAGCCATCCAAAGCAGCTTCTTGGTTTATTTATTTCTCTCCTAATAACTCTGGCTATGTCTGGACTAAATTAAGCAGCTCACCCTGTTTAAAGCTTCACCGAGGTGCTTGACAAGAACAATTTACAGCTGGGCTGGGATCCCATTCCAGAGGCTCCAGGTGCCAGACTGGGCTGGCACACAAAGCCACCTCTTGACCCAGCCTGGCTCCTCCTGGCCAAGGAGAGGGCCTGGGACATGCCCCCAGCTCGGTGGGGTGACCTTTGTGGCAGCAGCAGCACAGAACACAGTCACCAGTCCAGGGCAGTGCTCTCTCAGCAGGGAAACACCAGCCCAAAAGCCAAGGGAGCCCCCAGAGCATCAGGCTTCAGCAACTTCTCTGAGGCTTTGAGCACAAACCCAGAGACCTTGGGGGATCTGCTTCTTGCCCCCCATGCACGTCCCTCTGAAAACTGTAGATTTTGAGAGTGGAAAAAAACCCCAAAGCTTTCTTGCCTCACTTTTTATGCAGTCAAAAGACAAAATGCCATGTAGTCATATAGGCTTGTTTTTTACTGCTATTATCTCCATATTGGGTTTGGGTGTTATTATCTCCACACTGGCTCTGCCTAAATCCATACAGAGAGTGTGATTTTCTCCTCCATTTTAAGACACACCATTATGCAAATGTCAGTAATGCATATACATTCGTTCACACTGAGCAGTGCCATCACAGAATCACAGGATGGTTAAGATTGGAAGGGACCAACTATTTCCTATCAGCCACAGAAAGCAATTTAATGCATATGCACTGAGTCTTCCTGCCTTCCAAGTGATGTTGCTAGTTACATCTTAGGAGAAATCTTTGAGAAACCACTTTAAAAATGCTTTAAACACTCCTCCCACCAATCTTGAATCATAAAAATGTCACAAAGCATCCTCCAAAGCCTAACTCGCTGTACAATAACAAGCAGCAATGTTAGCATAAGAACACATTTTCCACAATGACTTTAGTGCATTTAATGTTCTCCAACAGAAGAATCAGAAAGCTCAGTTTAGCAGCACAGATTTAACCACATCTACAAACATGAAGAGGTTTATATGAAATGTAGAGCTTGAAATGTTTACTGTACCAGAACTTGACTGGTTCTCAGATGGCAGATGGCAAACTGATGTGAAATGATGTGGATCAGATATTAAAGGGGGGAAAATGAGCTGAATGCAAGAGACAGAAGAAAGAGATTGATTATTAAATGCTACAGAAAAAAGGCATCTCGACAGTGTTTTTCAGGCTGAAAACTCTTACAGAAAGGAAAGAAACAGATAATAGCTCTTGAAAAAACACTCAGCAACTTCCCCTTCTCCTTAAACACCCCCACCCAGTGCAGCAAAAGCACAGTGAGGGACCAGACCCTCAGCAGGCACCTGCTGAGACCACGGAGCTACACCAGCTCACTCCAGCCAGGGCTTCAGTCCACGAGTAACCATCCTCGCCCACAGGAAAACATAAAGCCTAAAAATAAATCATTACTAATAACATGTCATCCTGCTTCCCTGTTATGTCTCTCTCCAAAAATGTCATCTTCTGCTGAACACAAAGCAGAGCTTTCACAAGCTGCAGTGCACCTGGCAGGGAGACGAGCGCACCGTACAATTACTGGTAACAAACGCCTTTCTCTCACCTTCCCTCTCTTTAGAGGCACATGCAACACGTTCTGAAAGTCCCCAAAGTTAAGCTCTCAAGAGTAATAAATGTTTTCTTTTCTCCTGCTGTTGTTGTTGTACAAAGCAGACTCACTTTCCAGAGCAGCATGTGACAGGAGCTGGGTCTCTCTGGCTCAGAAACACACATTATGTAGCTGCCAGATCTGAAAGCCGGTGTTTAATTTGTCAAAGTTCCCAACTCTTTAGAGATGTGACTCTTTCTAATGGCCCAGTGCCTCTGATACTTCATGTGGCAAAGAAATCCAGGTGGTTTTTCTTTCCCCTCACTCCAATGTAGATAAAAGCCTTCCCCTGTCCTCTCCTGCCCCCCACACGAGGTTGGGTCTGATCCTGCAGTGCAGGCAGCACACACAGGCACCTTCTCCCACTGCTGGTGCTGCTCTTCTCCCAGTGCCAGCCTGAGGGCAAGGCAGGAGGGATGGCACAAGGAAACAGTGCCCTGGCTCCCGGGAAGTGCTGAGACCCCCTCACCTGCCTGGCAGAGGGGGAAGGGGCTGTGGGAGGGATGCAGAGCTGGGGGCACCAGGGGGGCTGCACCAGCACAACGTGGGGCACCCAGGGGCTGGGATGGGGGTCCCAAACTCAGCTCAGTCCCACTGGAGGGACAGAGCATGGCTGGCTCTGCCAAAGGCAGCCTGTGAAGGCCCCTCCAGGCTCGTGCACAGCAGCCAGAGTGAGGAAGGCAAACCCGAGCCCGCTGCCTGGCCCTGCTGCAGGGCATGTTCTGCTGCACTCTTGGCCCAGCACTGCAGTGCAATCTGTGCTCCTCACCTGACACAGGGCTGGTGTCCCAGTGCAGGGCAGCCCAGGCACTGGCTCAGGAGGCTGCCCTGCCCTCCCAGCCCCCCAGGGCAGGTTTACCTTGCAGATCATCTCCAGCACGTCCCGGGAGGTGTCCCCAGGCCGGATGACTGTCAGGGCAGGCTGGTTGTTGGGCAGGCAGAACCACGAGGGTGTGAAGTACTCGTGGACCCAAATATCACAGTCAGGGTTGTGCTGGTGGACACTGCTCAGGGCCACTTCTTTCTCCCTCTGAAGAGACAAAATTCATCATGACCATCCCAGCCCAACACAGCTCCCTCTCCATCAATAACCAGAGCACTCTGTGCTGTATCTGAGCCCTCTGAAAGAGAAGATACTTTGCTCCTAAGCCCAGGCTGAAGGCTTGTCTGGACAGGAACCAGTTTTCCCTGAGCAGGATGGAGTGTGCCTCTGTGCCACCCACACAGTGGCACTGCTGCAGTGTGCTTCTGCTGGGATTTCACCCTATGGCTACTGGGAATGCTCGGAGTGCAACACAAAAATAGTAGGGATGAAAGCAGATTTAAATTTAAAACTGAAATGCACAGTGTTTCTGGGCAAACCAGTGCCAACAGAACTCCTGCTCCAATGCTTAGAAATGGCAAAATAGCAAATCTTAGTATTTATCCTGAATTTACTGGGTGCAAACATGGGGGAAGGAGGCAGCTGGAGAGCTGGGGTCTCACCTTGCCATCCGGGACTGTGTCATCAAAGATCCCTTCAAGAGATTTCTTCACTGAATCAACTCCTTCTCCAAACACCTGAGGAACAACAGAGGGAATCTGCTTTACAACACAAATGTGACTCCCTGTGTGCAGCACACACCACGGGCAGAACAGCCTGTCTAACATCCAGCACAGAATTCAAACTGAGAAATACAAACATCCATCTCCAAACACTCTGCCTGCAGAGATGTTTCACTGTTGTAGAAACCTGGGATGGGGAAAACCTTCTTCAGGGTGGATAAGTCACCTCCAGCAGCTCCTCTAACCTCTTTTTGCTTGAGCCTGTCATCCAAAAAGAAACAACACAAGAACCAAGAGGTGTTTTCAGCAGAGAGGGGATCCCAAACACCAGGTCAGCTCACTCCAAGTGCAGTTCCATGAACACAGGGAAGTGCTGTCCTGTGTCCCCCAGCTCCAGCTCCTCCTAGGACCACTCCTCCTGAGCACAGGTGTGGCTTCACTGACACAGGTACACCTTGCAGCAGTCTCTGTCCACACCTCCAGCAAGGTTTGCAGGGCAGTGAACTGGGCAACCTCTCCAACATTCCCTGCCTCTCTGCTGCAGCAGCACTGGAGAAAAGGAAAATAGCAGCTTGATGGAAGAGAAGGTGAGGAGAAAAACAAGCTGATGATGGGGTGGTACAAGAAGATTAGAGGCCACTTCTGCTTGGAGGGCTGTCCTGACTTCCTTGGTGGAGCTGGACTAATTTTATCTCTCTTTGCACTGTGTTTCCACACCAGTGAAAGTGGGAAATGAACACTTCCCCACCTCTGCCAACACTGACAACTCAGGAAGGCTCGGCTTCTGGCTGGCTCTGTAATGACCCAGCTGCCAAAATGTACTCAGCAAACATTCAGGCACAAGTCAGTGTAACCCTTCTCCAATGAAACAGGAGCTGCTAACCCAGCACGAGCCAGAGAGCCAAAATCAACAGGATCCCGTGCATGAGGAATGACCCAACAGGAATATTTGCAGCATCCACCCCAAAGCAGCACAGGACTGCATCAGATGGGCAGGCAGGGCTGGTGCTGCTGCAGAATCCAATCATGAAAAGTAAAAAGTTCAGGTTCATAGCTCCACATCAGCACAGCTGTGGGATCAAGTTGCTGGGCTGGCTAATTATTCCTTGGCTAAAATGAAGCAGGGACCAGGCAGGATGGGAAAAGGTCTCTGCCTTTCAGGGATTTGCAGTTGGTTGTTTCTAATAGGCAACACTTTGCACAAGTGTTCAGGCACTGCATTTAGACACTCTGCTACTTTCTCAAAACTTCACACTTTCTACAACTCTCTCCACAATGACTTTCCTTTAAGCTGGGAACAGAATCCCCCTCCATGCCTGTGCTGTGGAGGAGTGAGGGGGGCAGGAGCAGGGGAGGCAGCGTGAAGAATGCAATTATCTCCACTGAAAGGAAAAACAAAAGGAGGAGCTCAGGGGGAAAACAAACAGGTTTGAAAACACAGCACAGGCACGATCCCAGCTCAGGACAAGGGATTTGGGGCAAGTAAAAACAAAGCAACAGGGATGCTGCAGCATGGGCACAAGAAATTGGGAATGTGCTCATGGAGCTGCAATCCAGCCAAGCCCTGGGCTTTTGCTCAGCCTCTAAATATCAGGTGAACTTCCAGTGTCTCACTCCAAACAAGCTGAACAATTCCATGGCATTCATCCTCTGCTGAACAAAACAAACACCCACTGCTGCTCCAACAGACAGCACAAGAAATCACAGGGCACAGAACAACGTGTGTCCCCAGCCTTTCTCCCCACAAGAAGTGAGAGAAGAGAAGAGAAAGAAAGGCAGAGCCTACATTTCCTGCAATTAGATGAGGTATGGCTCTCAAAAAGTGAAAGCTGTAATTAGGGATGTTTGGAAAGAATAACAGGGAAGCACCTTCCTACCACACTGGAACACGTTTTTTAGAGAAAGATCTGGTCAGTGACTGGGTGGGAAGAGCACAACTTCTGGTTTTTTTACAAATCTGAAGCAAAACAGGGAGTGTCCCAACTAAATGCAAAGCTTCTGGTCACTTTAGGAAGTTTTCACCAAACTCAGCTACATTTAAAGCATTATACAAACTCATCATTTTAAATTAAAAATAACCAAACAAGTTTGGATAGTTTGAGGTTTTCTTCTCTTCAAAGCTGTATCCTGTTTTACACTGCTCCTGAGATTAGGGAAGGCACCTGCAGGAAAAGCAGAAGCAGCAGAAACGCAACAAGAGAAAGTAAAGCTAAAGACAGGGCAAATCCCACACCTTTGCTGGGAGCTGCTGCTGTGCCCTGATGTGCAGCTCCAGTCCCTGATTTCTGAAGGGGATGAGGAATGTGGTGACTCTGTGCCAGGGGCTCTTTGTGCCCTCCATCAAACCCACCTCACAGGTAACACCAGCCCAAACCTCCACCTGCTTACCTGGTTGATGCTGGGCCTCCCCTGCTTTTTCTTCGAGGTGGTGTCCAGCCCCCAGAGAGAGGAGAACCTGCTCCTGCGCTTGCTGGCAGACCTGGACATGGCCTGTGTCCTCCTCCTCACTCCCGACTCCCCGGTGCGAGCCGCCACCTGCCAACGCCACACGGCCTCAGCACCAGAGCTGCTGCAGCCCCAGACCACCCCACACCAAACTGGGGGGAAAAGGGCAAATCCTGAGGGTTCTTCCTCACTGCTGGGACAGTGGGGATGCTGCCAGGAGCTGCCTTATCACTGCAAATTAACTCACTTCTCCCAGCATCAAACATTGAAATGGACAGCACACACCACCAACATTGTTTTTTGGCATTTAATGGCAGGTATTTTAAAGGAGACTAATCATCATAGACCAAAACTTCAGCACCAGTGAAGGGTGTGGGTTTTTTCTTTTATTTTTGTTTTCCTAGCAATGTTTCAAAGCTGGACATGTGAAACCTGAAATCTCCAGACTTATCTGTTGCTTCCCAAAAACTCAGTCTTCCTCTTTGCTCTTTCCTGTGGAAACACTCTGGCCCATCCTGGTGCTGACTCAGCAGTGCAGCAGGGCCAGATAAAGGCTTGCAGGGAGCTCATGGCATTTAATCCTGCACTTCCTCAAAGATAAGTGACATCTGAAGGACTGAGCAAGGCACAGGAAGGGGAAAAGTGAGCTGAAATGACCCTTCCCATCAGAGCAGTGTCAGCTGCTCTGCAAAATGCCCTGTGGCAATGAGAGATATTTGCCTTTCCTGAGCCCAGCTAGGAGGAGAGCATTTCCCAGGAGAGGAAGCTCTGGGTGAGATCAGTGAGACATCACTCAGAGCTGAAGTGTTCAGGCCAGAGTCGAAGGAGATTTCCCATGTGGAGGTGGCCTGAGGAGAGGAGCTGTTCTCCTGCCAAAAGGGGAGTGGTAGGGAAGGGCAGGTATGACACAGACAGACAGACAGCCCCCACCCTGCACTTCCTGCAACACCTCAGTGCTGCATTCCCACAGCCCAGGCCAGCAGAATGGCACTGCCACACGTGTGGGGTCACCCACAGCCCCCAGTGATGCCCCCAGATACCCAGCTGAGAGCTGCCTGCTCAGATGCAGCACATCCAAAACCACAGCTGGGATGGACAGAAGGCTGGCTCTGCACACAGGGAACTCTGTGAGCAGTGGGGACTCTCCTTGGGGAACGTGGGGACTTCAAGGAAAAGGAGAACTTGGCCAGCACAGCAACATCCCCATTTCCACAGGCTGGACTGTGAGAGGTTCCACAGTTGTACCTGGAACATTTATGCAGAGACAGCTGGGATAACTTAGCACATCCTTGGATCAATGTACTGAGGAAGATCTTCAGGAGACTTGGGCCATGGAATCACAGAATGATTTGGGATGGAGGGGAACTTAAAGCCCATCCAGTGCCACCCCTGCCACAGGCAGGGACACCATCCACTATCCCAGGTTGCTCCAGGCCCCAGTGTCCAAACTGGTCTCTGACACTTCCAGGGATCCAAGGGCAGCCACAGCTGCTCTGGGTAAACTCCCTTCCTGAAATTTGAGTTAGGGCTCCTAACAGGAGGTTGCATTTCCCCACATTCCTGGGGGCAAAGGAGGACACGAGAGTTTGCTGTGAGGAGAAGAGAACACGTGTCTCTTCCAACACAACATTTTCAAAACATATTTTTTCCCTTGGCTCTCCAGAGACACCAGCATGAAGAGGCAGACTGTTTTTCAGGCTAACATTCAGTGCTTTGCTTGATGAAAAAAAAAAAAAAAGGCATAAATGCAAATTACAGCCCGCCACTTAAAAAATATAATAAATCCACCAGCAATTAGCAGCATGATGATGCTAATCTTTTCATATAGGAAAGAATAAAAACGCCCCTAACTGAATTACAGCTCTGCATTCAACTCAAGGGTACAGCTGACACCTACAAGACAACAGTGGAGCTCAGCTATTTCTGTGAACCTCCCGGAGTCCAAGCTGAACCTACAAGAACTTGATTTAAATTCAGTAAAACCTCACCACTTTGCAAAGCATTTCCCTGTACTTTTACGAGCTGCGTTGTTACAGTACTTAAATTTAAACAACCATTATTTGCCACACCATGGAAGAATATTTCCCCTCCCTTGTGGAGCATCAGGTGTTGATGACCAGAGATTGGAATGATTGGTCAGTAGTTTCATCCACGTGGAATGAAGTCAGATATGCCTGAGAAGGTCTCAGCTAGCATGTACTGAGGGTCTCAGAACAGCTCCCACTGATTTCACAGGATGTGTGCATCAAGCCCAAGGTCGTGGACACTTGAGGTGACCCTACTCTTGGAACAGGAGAGCCTGTTTGTGGTGGAAATTCAAAACAACACATGTAGGACAAAGATGGCTCTTCCCAAGGCTGTGGCAGCAGGTACCTCAGCCACACCCAGTGTGAGCAGGCTGCCCTGCAGGCCCAGCCCAGCCCCTGCACTCACCAGGGCATGGAAGGAGGACACGGAGAAGATGCCCAGGCGGCCCATGGCCACCTTGGTGGGGCGGCTGGCAAAGGCCAGCAGGCGTTTGGGGTTGGGCAGCTCTCCTCCCTGCAGGCTGGCCAGGTAACAGCGGTACCGGAACAGATCCATCTGGAACTGCTCCAGGTTCTGCTCCCACACGAAGATCTGCAGTGGACAAGGTTGGGCAGCGAGGGAGAGAAGGGGAGGAGAGGTCAGTAAATGCCTTGAAAGAACTCCCAGTAACGCACCCTTCCCACCAATGCTGATCTCACCCAACAAACCCTGATTCCTGGTTTTCCCACATTCTCCTGCCCTCTCAACCCCCCAAAGGATGCAAATAGTACAAGAGTTTTCATGAGATGGAAAACAACTTTTTCTACATTCATGGCAGAAGTCTCCTCCTGGGACAACTGCTCCTTTGATACAATGCTAATTAATGGGATTAAAATTTCATTTTTAATTTTCTTTGTATTTCCAGCATTCTCTGCTCAGCAGTCCCTTAAGAGGCTTCCTTCATGCATCAAGAGCATCTGCGGAACCAGAAGAGCAAACCACACCAAACTCCAGGCACAGGGCATCCCAAATCAGCAGCCGCAGCAGCAGCTTTGCTGTGAGCAACAACAGAGCCTGAAAAAGTGCCATACACTGGGGATAATTAATCTGATCAGTGGAAGAGTGCTGTAATCAGCCTATGGAAGGACTTATTTAAATAATTCAAATAGCTTATAGGAAACACTTTCAAAGCATCCAGACAAACTCAGTTACATAAAGAGGGAGACTGCTCTGCCCTCTCACTGTGACTGACAGCTTTGAGTGGAGCTCTTCAGCTTCTCCCTCCCCCTTCTCCCCCATCTCCCCTGCTCACGGGTTTCCAGGGGGTACAAATCCCTTTAGCTCAGCCCCAGCCACTTCCCATGCTGTGCATGACAGGCACACTTGGCAGCCGTGCTATGGGAGCTCCAAATGAGGGAAGCAGGAGCCATATGTTAAGCTTCCCAAAATAAGGTGCTGCTGCAGCAGCATCTGCTCGAGGCTCACTGCTGCTGAAACCCAGCCATGCTGTCCACCTGAAGGCAGAAGGAGCGGGCCCAGGGGGAGCCAGGGATGCACCACAAGGTCAAGGCAGGCAGAAAGCATGCAAGGCTCCTTCAGCCCAGCTGCCAGCAGAAGCAGCAGCCTCTGGCACACTTAAAGCAGCAGCAGCGGCGTTTGTTGGTGTGTAAGCAGCTGGTCCCCAAGGCATCCTCCAGCCATGGCCTGCAGCCTCCTCAGCCAATCTGCTATCCAAATCTCCTGGAGGCCAGCAGAAGACAGCCCATGCTGGACCTCAGTGGAGAAATGGTGCAGCTGAGGTAGCCAGCACAGCTCTCCTGCTCCCACCAACATCTACAAGGCCTTAAACCCTCGCTAGGGACTTACTCCACATGACCAAGAGGTTACCTGATCCAGTATGGTCTTCTTCTTCTTAGAGTCTGTCACAGAGGACAGCTGCATTTCCCCCATTTTCTTCATCTTCTCGTCCATGTCGATCTTCTGCTCCAGCTTTTTGATCTCAGTCTTGAGCAGCTTGAGCGTGTCCTCCTTGTGGTGCTGCCGCGCCACGGCGGTGGCACAGGCCGAGTGGATGGCCGTGATCCAGTTCTCCAGCTCCGTCTGGCTGCAGGTCTGCACACAGGGAGAACAGCCCAGGAGCCTCTTTGAAACTGACTGCACATTAACAAACGCAATTCCAGGGAGTTTCCTCTCCCTTTGATCTCCAGATTCAAAGCCTTAAATCCACTTACTCCTGCCGAAGTAATACCCCCCGCATCATCCCTAAGCAGGCCATTTTTAACTCAGCACCAGGCACTCAGCACTTGGAATTACACCTCTATCTGTGCTCTGCAGCTGTGGGGACTTCCTCAGGAATTAACTTCCTGGCTCAGTGCAGGGCTGCCATCATTTCTAGCTTGGCAATTAATGATGATTTCTAAACTCCAGTTCCTTAAGGCAGGGAATGCACCACTGCTGTGCTCTTCCCAGGCATGGGGCAGTTAATAATAAATTAATGGCATAAAACGTGACCATGGAAAGTATGAGTAGCTTTATTGTGGTGCACAGACAAACAAGCTTTCTGCTTCTGAAGGTCCCAAAGCACTCTGAAGACACCCCTGTTACCATTGTTAAAGACAGTTCATCCTCATTTCCACAGCTCTGGCACTGTCCCTTTCCAAGTATGGATATGGCAGTTTGGGAAATGGGAACATTTCTCCTTGCTGGAAGTGTCCAAGGCCAGGTTGGACGGGCCTTGGAGCAACCTGGGACAGTGGCAGGTGTCCCTGCCCATGGCAGGGCGTGGAACTGGACAATCTTTAATGTCCCTTCCAGCCCAAACCACTCTGTGAAACACCAGGCCGGAGCATGGGACACCAGAACTTTTTTCCAGAAGAGAACTATACTGATTAGAGGCTTTTGACACACAAAGAAGAATCTTTCCAGATTCTTATTTCCAGAATTTCAAAATAAAAAGTCAATCTTCTAAGGCCATTTACTAAACTACATTCCTTTTTACAGTAGGTCATAAAACTTTCCAGCCAGCTCAGGGCTGCAGAGGACTTTGTGTGAATGTCAGCCTGTGGGAACAATCACACTGGTATTTGGCTCCTGGCTGGAAAAGTTGCAAGGTGCCAAACCACCTCGTTCTAATTAAACTTTCTGATGATGCCTGATCTATTAATAGACAGCCCAGCATGACTCCTCCATGTGCTGGAGAAGATGAGGAAGGTCATCCTCACTGAGGTCACAACCCAGAGCCAAGGATGGAGCTAAGGAGAGCTCCCCAGAGAAGCCCAGCTGGGCCTCAGACTGATGCTCCCCCAGCTTGGGTGGTACCGAAGCAAGTGGGACACAGGTGTCCCAGAATGACACCACTTTCCTCAGGCTAAAAGCCCTAAGCAGAAACAGGATCTGCTCCAGAAGGACTGACCTTCTCCTTCCCAATTCGCTTGCCTGCAGCTGGCACTGCACACAGGGCACGGCTGAAACTGGTCAGGCTCTCAGCCCAGGCAGTACCATCAGCAAGTTCTCATTCCTCTCCTGGAGACACTGTGAGTCTCCCCTGCTGAGGAATGTCTGCTGGAAATACAGGAATTATCTGCCAGAACAGGAGACACTTTGCCCACAGTCAGGTGGTGAAACCTCATCCCCAGCAGAGGAGAGATCAGCACTGGACTTAGAACGAGATCAGGTGTTTGTTAATTCCTAGCAAAATCCTAACAGTGTTTGTTATCTTACTGAATTTCAAAGTATTATCTGTATACCATTAGATTCATTTTTCTTTCTGGTTTCCTGGAGAGAGGGAGGGAAAAAAGGGTCTGGAGTGGATGTCAGGAGCTGGTAGGTGAGCAGGCAATGGTAATCACTGCCCCTCTCAGGGACAGGACCACACACACAAGCTGCACAAGCTGACACACGTCCGTGGTGTCACAAGCTGCTGTGAGCTGCTGGCACACACGTGTGACACATGACACGTGCCAGGGCTGGGTGTGTGTGGGCACAGCCAGAGCTGCCTGAGCCCCGTGGGAGGGATGGGATGTCCCTGGGAGCAGCACAGTGGGCAGTGCAGGATGTGTGGGATCACAACCAGCCCTGTTCTCTCTCCCACAGCACAGGAACAGCCTCCTGCAGGGCTGGGTCTCTCCTTCCCAAACCTGCTACTGCAGCTCTGTGCTGGCTGTGGGGCACAGACAGCCCAGGCCACTGCTCCGAGGGCATCCCCTCCTCCTCCTCTGCTTCCATGGCAGAAGGGACACATCACAGAACACTTCTGCCCATAGAAATGACTGGGTTTTGCTTGAAAAGGCTCAGTTTTCCTTCTTCCCTGCACAAAAACCTACCTGTGGCATAATGACACCAGGCTCTTAAGGAAGAGAAGCTTTGGGGTGACTTCATTGGGACTTTCCAGTCTGGGAGCCCACGAGAAAGATAGAGAGAGATTCTTTGTAAGGATATGGAGGGACAGGACACAGGGAATGGCTTCCCACTGCCAGAGGGCAGGGTGAAATGGGAGATTGGGAAGGAATTTCTGGCTGGGAGGGTGGGCAGGCCCTGGCACAGGGTGCCCAGAGCAGCTGTGGCTGCCCCTGGATCCCTGGCAGTACCCAGGGCCAGGTTGGATGGGGCTTGGAGCAGCCTGGGACAGTGGAAGGTGTCCCTGCCCATGGCAGGGAGTGGAACAAGAGGATCTTCAAGGTCCTCTCCAACCCAGACCATTCCATGGCTCTGTGATCCCCTCTCACCTGGGTAAAGGTGGTAATTCCTGGAAGGTCTCCAAGTGCCAAAATACACATCCCCTTCCCAGGGAAGATGTGAAGGACAGAGGGGCAAGGCAGATTTGACACTGATGATGCTCAGGCCATGTCCTTCCTCTAGTGCTGCCAAAGGAAAACCCCAAACCCACCGGAGTCAGCAGGATTCTCCACTGATCTCAACCAGAGCCAGGACGCCCTCCTTGCTGGGAGACAGAAAAAAGCTTTGCAAAACGCACCTGGAAGAGGAAGGCGTCCCCGAGGGAGTTGCTGAGGCAGAAGACAAAGTCCTTTTTGGGGTGCTCAGGCACGGCCTGCACGATGCTGTTCTCCACCCAGACTGCATGTTTGGGGATGCTGTTGTGGTCAATGCCAGACCTGCCGTCCGTCTCGTAGAAGAACAACGTGCAGCCTGCAGAGACAGCAAACAGCTCATGGAAATGCCCTGCTGGCTTGGGTGCCAGGCAGACACACCAGCAGCTGCCCTGACCCAGGGCTCTTCTGGTCACCCTGAGTTTTGTTCTCCCTAGGATTGCCAAAACAGAATGTCGTGGGCAGTAAAATACACTCCCAGATGAGAAACGTCTTAAAAGTCAGACATCTGGGGTGATCCGTGGCCACCCCATCACAGGGAAGATGCAGGTGTGAGATCCTGGTCCCCTGAGGGTGACAACCAGCCCTGGGAGCAGACAGGCCCCCAGGCATGGCCCAGGCTCAGCCTCTGCAGCTGCTGCTACAGTCCCTGCAAGGCAAAGATCAAGCCATTTAATTACTGGATGCAGACACTAACTGGAATTAAAATGGGCTGGGATGAGCTGTGCTTGCTGAAAGACTGATGGACAAAAAAACTTAGCTGGGGACAGCAAACAACCTGCTCGGTGTTAGAAAATAATCTTTACAACCCTCCCGGGGAAGGAAAACAAAACACAGAGCAAGGGTGCAATTTGGGAGAGTCCAAAAAGAAAAGGGTCTCCTCCTCTCCCACCTTCCCACACTATCTCCAGCTGTTTACAGGCTGGCACATAGTTGCTGTGTCACTGGAAAGGGATGCTCTGGTACCCAGCCTCTCAGAAAACAATTTGCAGCCAAACAATGGCAGCTGTTCACTTCAAAGCCTCGGTTAAACACCGCCAGAATCAAGGCACAGCAATCCAAGGAGTTAACACTCCACTTGAGCCAAAGCACTTCAAAACAACATCACTCCCCTGCTCATCCTTCCCCTTTCTTCTCCCAGATGGCCCCTTTGTTTGCCGGCCCCTCATAGCAGGACCTTCCTGCCCCCTCCCAGGAGATCAGGGCTGCCCCTCACCTCCCTCCTCTCCCACTTCCCCAGCTCTCCACTGCCCCAAGGCAGAGCTGGCTCCAAGCTTTGCTGTTGGTTTTAAAATAGCGCTGCAAATGAAAAATAAACAAGTGCTCTAGGAAGAGCTCTCTGTGGGGAGGGCAGGGTTTGACCACACTGAGCATTTTGGGTGACCCCACGTAGAGCAGGAGACATGGCTCTGCCTCTGCTGGCTCTGACCACAGCAGAGAAGAGGGAGACCTGTTCCAAAACCGTGGCTTCCCATTTCCCTGCTGATGAAGCACGTGAAGATGAGTTTTTGAGCACGTGCCCAGCAGTAACTGCAACAGTCCGGAGAGAAGAGGGTCTGTGGCCCGGGCTGGTCACCACGGGGTGGGTGACACAGCCACAGCCACGTGTCAGCCTTGATGACAACCACAGCATCCTGTTCACCCTGGAAATGTGCTGCAACCCTGAGTATTTATACTCACGAAGCACCTCTCAGGGATGGAGAGGTACAGGAGGGATGCAGAGCGTGGCAGAGGCCCTGTGTGAATGCCAGCCACTGTCATCACCATCAGCTTCTCCAAGGGAACACCCAGTCCCCAGGGAAGCCTCCCTGGGTGGTGCCAGCAGGGCTCCAAGCAGGGCATGAACCTCACTACTTGGACTACACACGTGCCACCACATCAGCAACCACCAGGGAAAACCTCTGGAAAACAGCAAGGCCACTTCCCCACACTTCACTTGAATGACAGTGAAGGTCACAGCAGCTTCTGCTACTGTCCAGGACCCTGGTTTGGCCACCCCACTGGACACACCACGGGCACCCACCTGGTCACACCTCTGCCCAATTTCTCTGCACCTTTCAGGGAC
>JANPWX010000608.1:160382-254842 GCA_024734555.1 Trochalopteron elliotii | reverse complement strand
GGCTCTGGGACTGTGCTGGGATGGGGAGATGGGGGAAGCAGCAGCAGAGCTTCCCCAGGATCCAGGATCCCTGGCACTGCTGAGGGGCCTGGAGGAACAGCACCATTCCTTACACTGGCAGCAGTACCGTGTCCCTGGGGTGATGAAGGGAGGCTCAGCAGACAGTCCTGCAGGGAAGGAGGAGGCAGAGGTGGAATGCCCAGAGCCACAGAGGCCCACTGAGGGGCTGAATGGTGCCATTGTCACCCACAAGGCCACGTGCCAGGGCAGCCCTACCAGCAACCCAGTGCAGTGAAGTGGAATGAGTTATCACAGCCCCATCAAGTGCAGAGAGCAATTGAACTGCTGGACCAACTGGGTAAAGTGCTACTGGAAGCATTAGCAACCCACTTAAATACAGGGTTTTTTCTTCACATGAACACTGGATTTCAGGCAAAACAAGCAAAACAAGGCAGCAGGGAATAAAACTGTAATGCAAAAAGCTCCATCAGGATAATGTACCTGGTGCTGCAGCTTTTGCATATGCTGACATGGTACTCATACCTCTGTATGTCTGCTGCAGCCACATCTGTTAAACCATTTTTGCTAAATTTCAAAGATAAACAGAAAAAAACCCTTTGCTTTAGGAACAACATCTACATTCAGTCGGCAAAAATCAGGGGAGGAGTTTTTGGGACAGGTTCCAAGTGTCCCCATGTTGAACATACCTGGCACTGGCCTCTGCTGGAAGAAACCACAGGCTGGGATGAGCCTTGCCCAACTCTGGTTCATGACTGGGCACACTCAGAGTGCCTGCAGGAGCTGCACTTCCCACACTTCACCAGACACTGAGACAGGCCTTGGTGAATCACCTTCTCCTGCCCCACCACCAAGCACTGATTCATGGCCACTTGGGGGCTGGGTTAGTAGGAAATGTCTTACTTCCATAAATATAAATAGCTCCTCATGGTTAAAACTCCTTTCTAAATGAACCATTAAATTAAAAGTACAGCTGAGTGGGGGTTTTCCTGGGAAGGGGCTCCCTCCAAGCCAATGCATCTCCTTTGTTCCCTGTCCTGTTGAGCAACAGAGCAATCAGATGCTCACACTCAGCAAGAGTGATTGCACACAACCTGTCTGGCTGCTCCTGAGGCAAGCACCACAGAATACATTTCAAACAGGCTAGCAGCCTGATGGTTTGCATGCTTTTATCTGACTGGTGTCCTTTTGAAGCTCCTGTGTGGAAAAAGATTGGCCAGATAAGTGTTTTTCCTTTCTTTTCAGTACTGACTCTGCCATCATTTGATGGTCAGGGTATGGCTTGCTGTAAATCCAAATTGAATCCTTCCTGCAGTCACGTAGAGAAGCAAAGAATTATAAACTGCAGCTGAAATCTGAATGAGAGAAATGGTTTGATTCCTACTCCTGTGCACTCACTGCACTGGAACAGCAGCTCTTAGGATGCCTGAAAGAGTCAACATGTTTAAGAAATTAAATTTAGAAAAAACAAGATAAACAAACCCTTGCACGTGTCATTGAAGCTGCTCAGGGTAGTATAATAAGCAAGCAGGTTTGGTCATGGTTCTCTGAAACCAAATTTTCCCCAGCCAAAAAGGAACTACCCCAGACCTCCAGATACTTCTCCTGGCAAAAAACTCCAGTCTTATTATGAAAGGATGAATCACAGTCACAGGTGTCTGGGCAACAATCCCTGGGAAGGTCTTAGGGCACGGATTTCAGTGGATCTGGACCCAAGATTCCTTTGTGAGCTCATCAAGGTGAACCCTTGCAGTGTAATTTGGCACCCTGGAAGGACAGACAAGGCACCCAGGAGACCCTGGGATGTGGGAAGGGGCTGTGCATGCACTGTGCTCCTGTGCCAGGGGTCTGAATCCCCTAGATGTGCAGGTAGCCCAGGCTGTCACCTCAGCATTGCCCTCAGCTCCCTCACTCCATGCTAAGCTGTCACCTCAGCTCTAGGCACAGAGGCTGGGCAGCATTTTTGGTTCAGTGATTCCCCAGACGTTTTCCAGCCAGTGTGTGGGCCCCTGCAGAAAGATCATCCCTGTGCTTCCCCAAGGAACCTGGCTCCCTTACCTTAGGTGCCCTAAAGGCAAATCATGGACACACAGGGACTGCGTGTCCTGCAGCAGCCAGGAAAGTACAGCCCTGGAGCTGGGAGACATGAAATGCTGAAAATGAAATCATCCCCACCAGCTCCTCCCTGGCTCCAGCACAGACTTTGAGGGGTGCTAAAGTCCATAATTCCACGAGGGAGAATCCAGCCCTGATCCAGTAAAGCCTCTCACAGTGGGGTCCCTGCCTGCAGCCCCCAACACCTGCACAGATCCGGGGCCAGTTCCCACTTTCCATCCCCTCAGTTCTTGGGTGCTGCAGTGTTTAATGCCTCTGCTCCCAAAGGACACCCTGAGGAGCCCCCAGATTCACCCTGCTTTCATCCCACTGGACCACCCAGCTGAAGGAAGTTTCTAGAGGAGCTGAGTTAACCATGAACTAATAAAAGCTGCCGAACTGTGCTCGAGTTAAACCAAGGGCAACGTGCCATCAAAATCCTCCCAGTTAAATTAAAATACAGGGTTGGGTTACTTTTTGTTTGCTGAAGCCAAGAAGAGGCAATTCTTCCCGAGAGGGTAGAAATGGGGGACAGCTGCTGGAACAGCAGCTTGAAATCCAAACACACCATCTGGGAGGAGTCCACCTGAACAAGCACCCAACCTAAGGAAGCAGGGAAATGCCTGTCATCAGGGACGGGAACCAGGCACAGCATCACAGGCTGAATCTCCCTGAAAAGAAACATTTCAATGGAGCACTTCACTGGGAAGGAGCACTCCTGCAAACTGCAACGCACAGCCCAGCAAACGAGCAGCTGGGACAACCTGTCTGTGATTTCTAAGTGCAAAATATTTGGAACTAGAACCACACAGTGTGTACAGCTTTACAGAGAATACAACGATTGCCAATGTTGTTACATACACTTCAGATGTATAAATGACAAAGTCCTACTGTTTAAAAAAACATCCCTGAGTGGAGCTAGATCAAATATCAGGACTGGTGATTTGCTTTCCCTTGGCCTCCGGCCGAGAGCTAAGGAACAAAAACAAATTAAGATCTTTGAAAGAGTATCAAAATATTTGCCAGTGAAGACCAAAACACCAATTTTCACATGCTCCTTTCCCTGACACCATCGGGGCAGAGCTGTGTGCTCTGAAGGGAGTGACTGCTTTAAACTATCCCGAGTAGGAAATACCTGATCTAATCTCCTCCATCTGGGTGACAGGGCAGGAAAGACCTCACTGAGTCTGGATCTGCAGCTCTCCATTCCAGCCTTCCTCCCTGAATCCACTTCCAGTCAGTCAGGCTATAAACAGCTCATTTGGCCCAGACATTCAAGGGCTCTGGGCATTCTGAGCTGCCACACCAGGACCCAAGATGTGGATTCCCAAGCAGTTTGCCCTGCTGCAAGCCTGGGCTGCCACAAAAACGAGTGGCTCCCGTTTCCCCCAGCCCCTTCCCACCCCTTCCCTGCCCTGTGGCCTGGGGCTGAAGGCACAGATGTTTGGGGGTGGTTTGCCTGGAGGCTCAGCAGGGTGATCAGCTGAACACTGCCCCTCAGTGGGATCCAGCCTTAGCAGGATCCCATTCCCAGCTTCGGGGGATTGGGAACGTGGCTCAGGCTACATCTGAGACCTTGGGAACAAGCTCTGTCTGAAAGGGATGGGAGAAGAGGGGCTGGAATCAGTGAGCCCACAGTGCAGCTGCCAACCAGTAACACCCTGCTTTAGCTGCTCACTAACCTGTGCCAGGAATTGTCACTGAATGTTGGCAACTCCTTATTTCCTTCCTTGCTTCCACCTGGAGTCAGACAGCCCAGATTAAAGCTCTGTGTCCATCTGATCAGGAATCACACCTAAGCTGGAAACAGCCATGTTTCCCAGACTGCAGGCAGAATTCCTTTGGAGGAGCAGAGCTTCAGTTGCTGAAGATGCTCTGCCTGGAAAAGCCTTGGCTGAGGAGGGCTCAAAGAGCAGGCTGGAAGGCCACACGTGCTCTGCAGAGAGTGAACAGGATGTAGTGGAAGGCAGAAGCAGAAAATGATTTCAGAAAAGGGAATCCATGGGGGACAGGTCAACCTGAGAGCCTTGGATGCATTTCTTGCCCAGGAAGACTCCAATCTCTAACCTGCTGGCTTAGGGAAAAATGCCCTGAAGGAAAACTCCCCCAGCCCACACTCTCTCTCTTTCTTTTCCTGAGCAGTTGGTACCTGGGGAACACGTACTGGGCTGGATGGTGCTTCCATGGGACAGACCCAGTGTAGCCCTTTTCCATTTTGGGGTTATATCCTCTAAAGCAATTTTGTGAAAAAGTTTTACACAACTTAAAACCAAGTATCACCTCTCTGGAGTTCAGCCATCCTAGAGAACAAAATGGAACACTATAACCAGTTACAAAATTCCCTGAGACAGTAAAAAAATAAAATCAACTGGAAAGATTGTCTAATTTTAGACTGGTTTCTCTGTACATCCTGATCTAATTCCCACAAAACCCCTTGGTTTCATCTCCTGCATATTCTACAAAAAAAATTTATGTAGGATTTTTTTTTTTTTAAGGTTTGAGATCCCAAGTTCCTGCAGGCTACCTAGAGAGGCCTAAAAATAGTAATAAATTTGAAAATTGGGCAAAAGGGGATTTAACACATCAAGGACATGACCTGGGGCTGGTGCTGAAGCCAGCACAGCCTCCAAGTGAGTTAGGCAGGAAGTTTGTTCCTTTCCCCCCACTCAGCTACACAAGGAATATGGAATAAGGAGGTGGCAAGACAGGCTTGGAAGGGCCACAAAACCCCATCTCAAGGCTTTCATCCCTTATTTACAGAATCACAGAAGGAATGGGTTGGGAGGGAGGTTAAATCCCATCTTGTTCCACCTCTTGCCATGGACAGGGACACCTTCCACTATCCCAGGTTTCTCCAAGCCCCAACGTCCAACCTGGCCTTGGATATTTCCAGGGATTTCCAGGGGCATCCACAGCTTCTCTGGCAAATTTCCTCCTTGAAATGTCAATAACAGCAGGTGAGCATGGGGTACATTTGTCCCTGAATGTTTGCCAGGAGGAGGAGGAGGAGGAGGAGAGAGTCTCCTGCAGGCAGATGTTTGGCTGCCACAGGACACAACAGGGCCTCTAAACAAAACCTGGATCCCACCAAACAGGCTGCAGGATCCTGGGGATCTCACAGCCCACAGCCAGAACAAGCTGTATCCAACCCGTGCTTTCTCCCCTGCAGGAAAAAGGGGTGCAAATGTCAGCCAATGGAGCCCTTCCCACCTACAGCACAGCAGCTCCAAAGGCCAAACACCATCCCAGCAGAGCTCCATGGGGAGTCTCACTCAGCAGAGCTGAGCCCTGAATGGCACAGGGCTGGGAAAAGCAGAACTGCTGCGTGGGTGCCCCAGAGCCACCCTGGGAGCACTAATCACTTGTGCACATTGAATGCAATTGTCTCTCCATGGGAAAAAGCTCCCTTCAATTAGTGGAGAGTGACTCCCACCATTCAATTTAGGGTTTAAATTTGGACAGGGAGAGATTTTCTTCCCTGTTTTTGGTGTGTTGAGGGTTTTCCCTTTAATGCAGACCCTGTACTTGCAAAGAATCCATGGACAAGGCACTGCAACAGAACATGTGAAGCCACAATTCTGGCACCTTCTTTGTGGGATGCATTTGTCCAGGAGCATTGGTCAGTACAGCTGGTGACAACCTGCAGGAAATTTAACTTTGAATGATGGTGTTCATGAATGCAGCTGAGCATGCAGGGGAATGATGGCTGGATTCAGGAGCCAAACACCAGGGCACAAGGGCCATTGCTGTGTCACACCCATCTGGCAGTGACCTCTTTAGGAACTAAACTAGTCAAAAGTACCCACCAGTAATCACCAGGCCCCTCCAGGGCAGCTGAGACTAAAATAGGCAGACACCCCAGCTACAGCTTTCCAAAAGGTGGAAAAAACCCCAAACCACTGGCCAACACAACCCCAAAGTCTTGTGAGGACTGACAACAGGGATCTGGGCAGAACCTTCACTCCTGGCCAGGACAATCCATTAGGTGACTCCAGGGAGCAGTGACACCTCACTGGCCCGGAGGGCAAGAGGGAAAACTGTGTCCAGCACCCCACTATACTTGGCCCTGGGTCACCTCTGTGTGGTGCCCTCACAGCCCTAAGATGTAGCAATTATTTTGTGGGATTGGGATGGGGGCAGCAGTTTAAAAGGCTGGCCAAAACACAAACTGATAGCAGGAATTCAGTGTTTTCCAGCACGAGGACACACACGGCAGGCTCCGGGACAACAGGGTCATCGAGAGTATAAAGATAAAAGTGCTGAAAGAATGGGAGGGCAGAGGGAAACAAAACTGCCCAAAAGGTGCCCAAGTGCCAGCAGGCACAGGCCAGCACAGGGAGAGCAGGGCAGTGACACAGCCCCAGCTCCCAGCACACTCCACAGCAGCAGTGTTGGGGAAAGAGGAGCAAAGTGTGGGACACTGCTGACTGGGGACCTGCTGCACACACAGACTGGTCACTGCCCTACCTCAGCCCATCCAAAGCCACCTCATCGGGCTCACCAAGGAACTCCTTTCACTTTGTGTGCAAATTTGGACTCCATTTCTGCCTTTTTAAACACATAATGACAGTCATTTCCCTAAGCTTGCTCAGGCTAGGCTGGGGCTGACACGACTTCATTTCTGACAACTATCTTATACTTACAGGATGCTGCTGGGATTAAAGACTTGGGAGGAAGAATTTTGACCTTTGCAAAGCTTTAATTTTGTTGAATTTATCCGTGGTAATAATCACTGCTAAGACTCCTTACAGCCATCATCTCCAGTCTTGGGAGACACATCTAGTGAAACCAGCCTCACTAAATAATTTCCCTGGGTATGGCTGAGGCTTCACAAGATACTACTTAAATTCCAGACTTTCACTACATGCCTCAGAGGAATCTTCTGAATGCCAGGATAGGCACCAAGAAGAAAAACAAATGCTTGGCTGTTCATCACTCACTCTATTCTCTTTTTCCTTAAATACACTCGAAAGCAGGCTGCAGGCAGCAGTTGCACCCAGCAATCTCCAGGAAAGCTGTTAGATCCAAGGCTGCCAAAACCCATCTATGGGGTGGGTTTTTTTTGGCTTCTTGTTTTCTAGGTTTTTACCCTGCACTGGCACACCAAAGGCTTTTCACCTCCGAGCATGAAGAGCTGATTGTGAAGAACAAAGCTGCTGCTGTGGGATGCTGCAGCATCTGTTCCAGCATGTCAGTTTTACATTTAGCAGCAGCCCATCTCCACAGACCAAGCACAACCAGGGGGTCCCTGAGCAGCTCCATCCCAGCAGCTCCCATGAGTCAGTGCCAGTGGATGGGGGGCACAGGCTCCTGGTGTTTGCTGTCCAGTCAGGGATCTCTGGCATCTCTGCTGTCCTGCCAGCAGCTCAGGGAGCAGCAGGACGTGTGCTGGCCAGCCTCTGGCCTTCACCAATGTGCAGCTCTCCCCTTTTTCTGGGTCAGGCACTGCACAGCACACAGGGTGAGCCAGGCAATGGCATCAGGGGAGCAGGCCTGCCCCATCCCTGCTGTGTGTCCCCAGGCCATGTTTCTGAGCCATTCCTAGAGAATGGTGCACATAAAACACACCACTGCCAGCTCTTCCACCAGGCAGCTGGACCTCTGCTCTCAGAAGATGCCAGTGAACACAAACAGAGCACAATCTGCCCACAAAAGTGTGTGCCAGGCATGACTGGGAGAGGAGGGCAGGGTTTGGAACTCCTTTCTGCCCCTCTCACAAGACATCTGCCACTGAACTGCCAGTAAAACCACTGCCTGCAGCCTGAGGCAGGAACTCCATCAGACAGGACAGGGAAAAGCAGGAAAGCATGTAGGAAAGCCCCAGGATTCCAGGCCTGGTATCAGGAGTGCAGGAGGGGCACCTGACAGCAGAGCTGCTCTTGTCTCTGTGCTGTCCCTGGCTCAGAGGAGCAGCATCTCCTCCATACATCTCCATCATTTCCCAGTTTACAGCAGGCCTGGCAGTGCCAGGGCTGTTTTGGGTAGTTGTTTTGCACAGACATGAACATCAGCTAATTGGAAGAGTGAAATTTCAGCCCAGCGAGTGTTTAGCACGGAGGGGAAACACTGACAGGTTTTTTCTTTGCCTCCAGCCACGACTGCAGGCAGGGGAGGGTGACAAGGCAGGGACGGCAGGAAGGGGGACACAACTCTGCAGAGGGGTGATCAGTTTTGGCAGCTACCCTGGAAAAAAAGGAACCGTCAGCACTGCAAAACACACAAGGAAATCTTCTGCTGCCAAATGCATATTTCCCTTTCTCAGAGGCACTGAAGAGTGGAAAAGGTCCAAGGAGAGCTGCAGATAAGGAGGGGACAGTGATGGAACTGAGCCACCTCTGGAGACTGGCTAGCTCAGCTCTCCCCTGCAAACAGCTCTCTGCTTGGAAAGGGGGTGTTGAAGGAAAACACAGCCTGGGAGAACCCGGAGAACCTTCATCTACAGTCCCAGCCCAGCAAATGCCAAACCACAGAAGAAAACCGCCTTACCTGGGTGGTTTTGGCCCTCCTGCCCTGCATGCTGCTGCTGTGGCTCATCTGGGGGTTGGTGGCCCCTTCGGAGAGGCAGTGGGACTTCCTGCAGGGGAGCGTGTTGTAGTTGCTGTAGGAGGCGGGCGTGTCCTCGGCGGTGACAGGGGCCACCTTACGGCTGCCCAGCTCGGGGATGTCGGACACCAGGGTCCGGCAGTAGCCCCCGAAGGCGTTCCGGGGGCCCCCGTTGATGGCGGCGCCAGGGCTCTTGGGGGAGTACAGGTCACTCATGGAGTTGGCCCGCTGGCAGGAGACGTGGGGCTGGGGGCTGCCGCCGGCCTGTGGGCCCTGTGCCGCCTGGACGTCCTTGTCCTCGGCCAGCCCCAGGATCTCCTCGTTGCTGGTCAGGTGCTCCTGGCTGAGGTCGGACAGCGAGAACTCCAGGCTGTCCTCGCGCCAGATGTCGGCCGACTTGGAGCGCTTCTTCTTGAAGGCGGCGGCGTCGGCGAAGGCGGCGTTGCCGTTGGCGGCGTAGCGCAGCGCCCGCGCCTCGGCCTCGGCCAGGAAGGGCGGCTCGTCCCCGAAGAGCCGGCTCTCCTCGGAGCCGGGCATGCTGTGCACCGAGGCGGCCGTCAGCGCCGTGCTGCTGTCCACGCTGGGCGTCACCGACGAGTCCGTGTGGTAGGACACGGGCCGCAGCCCCGCGTCCACGCGCTCCGCCCACATGGCGCTGCCGAAGTCCTCCAGGGCGGCCTCGGGCGCGAAGGGCTCCAGGCCGTTCTCGGCCAGCGACTGCGGGATGCTGGGGGTGCTGCTGGAGCGCGTGCTCACCTCGGAGCTGCGGTGGATGATCTTGCCCGAGGAGGCGTGGCGGGCGCGGCGCGAGGCCTTGCCGGACAGGCGCAGCGAGCGCGACGTGTGCTTGCGGCCCAGCCCCGGCTGCTTGTCCCCGTAGAAGGCGTGCTCCACGCTCTGGCTCTCCGCGTTCCCCATGGCGTCACGGTCTGCGGGGACACAGGGCACCGTTAGACACACGGACACCCCGACACACCAACAGCTGCTTGTTTATTTAATGAATTACTGAACCTGTCCCAAAGCCCACACCGCGTAGCCTCGCGGGCACTGCCGTGACCGCAGCAGTAATCCCACAGAATTAATTACGGGAGTCAGGGCTGTACCAGGGAACTGAGAAATACAGTTACACTGGAATGGAGCAAACAGCCAGACAGCTGAAGAGGGAAGGACTGACCACCGGAGATCGGTGTGAACTGGAACCAGTTTAGCACCTCGGTGCCATCTCAGCTCTGTGCACATCCACCTGACTCTCAGCATCAGCGTCGTCATCTCGGCCAACCAACTCAAAATTCAACAGCTCTTGTTTATCTCCAGGTAACAGATGCTGAAAAGTAGAGGGATGTGCACCTTTAGCTGAGATTTCACCTTTTTTTTTGGCTAGGAACTGCAAAATGAAGCACCAAATAGCAAAGCACAAATCCACCCATTTGGCAGCAAGCTAATGACAGGTTTGATTTCTGGAACAAAAAAACTGTGCAACATTAAGCAGGTACAGAGAGCCCCACACAAGAAAGCCATATTATGAAAAATAAATTAGCATGAGTGACTCAGACTATACAAAAATAACCTCTCCTTCCCACTCCCTCTGAAGCAGATAAGCAGATCTGAGCTCTTTGATCTGAGCTGGAACACAGGGACGGGGTTTGTGTCCCCAGCCCCAGCCGCCTGCATTATTCAGCTGTGAACGTCCCGCCGTGGAACAGGTTTCCCATCCAGGTGGTGGGAGTGATGATCTGATTCAACCTTGGAAAACACTTGGAGGCCTGTGATCTCACTCAACAAATGTCAGAAATATTTTATCAGTAGTATTGGGTCCTTCCTCCTGCCCTAACAGCAAGAAGAAGAATAAGAAAAGTAAATGCCAAAGTTCAAAATTAAACAGGAGACCCTGAATTACACACAAGACAATGACATAGAGAAAAATAGTCCACCAATCTTGAAAAGAAATTCCAAGACAAAACTTCTTTGTTTTGAGGTATTTCCATTAGTTTTGGTTGAGAACAAAAAAGTTGCCCTGACAGTAAAATAATCTGGAGTTTTTAATTTTGTGGGGCAATTTCCTCTCCTTTGCCAGGATGCTGATGGGTACTGAACCAGATGCTGGCAGAATGAATGCAACCACGTATTTTCCCTCACTATCTCTATAGACAGAAGCATCAGTTCACTGCTGTTCAGTGCTGGAGCAACAGACAACACCATAAACATCTGGGCTTTTCTGTACTGAACATAAATACAATTGCATGTGAAATAAACTACAGCAGGAAATGCTCTGCATCTACTGAAATGAATGGCAGAACTCCCTTTGGCTGCCATGACTTGCTTAGAAGAATAAATGCACTGAAGAAAGGGCAGATTTAAATCTTAAAACAAAAAAGAAAAAGACAGCTTTATCAATCCCTAGACAAAGGTTTATTACCTCCTAAGAGCTAGAGCTCTTTGATACAGATTGAAAAACAGCCAGCTTTTGCCTACAGAACATTTTAAAGCACAAAACCTGCATCTTTTCTTCTGCAGATATCTGAAACTCAGTGCTTCTGTCCTGCAGAAGAAACCCTCTCGGGGCAGAGCTTTCACTGCTTTGGTTCTTGCTGACCACACTTCCATCCAGCAGGATTTCCACTGTCTGCACAGCCCAGCAGAGCCTGCATCACTTATCCCCAGTCTCCAGCCATATATCCCATCTCCAGCCATGCCTTCTCACCCTAAAGAGAACGAGCAGTTTTGGAAGTCCTCTTGAAACCTGGAATGATTCTTTACCTTCTGACCACACCAGACAAGATTTCCCCCAGCCAGAAAAGCAACAGGACCACAAACGGGCTTGGTGAAGAAAGGAGCAGCAGCTCAGGCTGCATCTCGTGAGGAAATAACACTCTCCTGGAAGGAGGGAAGTCTTCTCTCCACAGAAGGAATGTTCAGGGAGTGATTTCACACAATGAAGTAGCTGCTAGAGACTGGCAAGAAGTGTCAGACTTCAAAGCAAAGAGCTGGCCTTTTTTAACTCCGGGAATTGGCGCTTTGGGCGAGGACATTTGCAAATCCACAAACAGCCATCAGTGAGCCCACACCTCACTCCTGCACCCTGGAAAGGCCCTGCCTAATCCCACTGAATTCCCAGCTGCAAGATTGCAGGAACGCTGCCCAGTGGGTGCAAGAGGGCTGCAGGCAGTGCAGCTGATCCAGCTGCAGACACGCAGGACAGAGCCATCCCCAAGTTTGTCACAACCCCTGGCAGAGTCCATCTCCCCTGGGAGATGCAGGACACAGCCTGGGTGGGACAGTCGACCCCACCAGGTCAAGCTGAAGGGGGTCCTCTGAAAGGGACCCCCACCCTACCTTCTCACCCCCGTTTCTGCCTCCTTTCTGCACTACTGGCTGAGCATTTCCACCAGCTACCCTGACCCAAATCAAGTGCTCGTGCAGCAGAGTCCACTAAAACAGAGAATAAATCCAGGGGGGAAAGAAAAACCAACAAAAAGAAGAGCTTATTAGTCAGTTTTCGCTGAGCTAGCGAGTTGGCCTGGCACGCACCAGGGGCAGCACAAGGGGGACACAGAGGGGACACAGCGGGGACAGGATCGGACAGTGCCACTGGAGGGGGACGCAGCAGCCAGCAGGAGGGACAGCGAGTGACACCTCCTCGTTTTTGGCAGCAGGGAGCCGTGAGGTGAGCTCAGGCAGATGTGGAAAGGCAGCCTGAGAGGGGAACTGGCACGGCTACAGACGCCGGCATCCTCAGCGAGCGGAGCTGGGCAGGGGAGGGGAGCCCCAGCCTCCCCCTCCCAGGGCCACAGCAGACACCCTGGGGCAACAGCGTCTCAAACTGCTCAGCCACGACTGCCAGATGCTGCCTGTCTGTGGCTTAACTGCATTTAGCACACTCAATGAAAAAAATCTGTATCAAATTAAGAAAATGAGTAATGTTAATGGGAGCTGCACGCTAGTGCTGGTAGGACAAAGGCTCCCCTTGTTAGCTGGGGCGGCCAAATGCAAAGGCCACCATTAAAGGCCCATCAAGGTACCACCAGGATATGACACGGATCAAGTGTGACACATCTCCATGCTTTGGACAGGCCTGTGGTGGTGTGGGGAATGTGCTGTGAATTACCCTGAACCTCGCAGAGATCAGCGGGGCCACGCGTTGTGAGCACCGCCTGCACGTCTTTCAGCAGAAAACGTCGATTCATCAGAACCCAAACTTTTTGCGGGAATAGAGGGCCTCTGACGAAACCTCCCTCTCTCTGGGAAGGAGAGTTTGAAAAGCAAGCAGGGAGACAGGCACGTCTCCTGGAAGAGGCATCAGTGCCCTGACTCAGCCGCTTGCTGGAGACGCAGAAGATCCAGATTCGGATCTGCAGCCCAAGCCAGGCAAATGAGAGGTGGCAACCTCTGCCTCCACATCCTCCCAGAGGTGGCCTGACCATCCACACTGGGAAAGGGTTCTCTCCCAGAGCAGAAAACCTGCTCCTTCAGCGCAGGGAAAATGCCAGAACTGTGGTGACTTCAAGAAAGGCACCTTTAAGCCAGCTTGCACATCGAGAGACAGGACAGGGGGATGAGATGTGTTGTTTGAAAGCTCAAACTTCAGATTGACATCAAGACTGGGCTGCCAGCAGGGAGAACACAAATTTTGCAGGAAAGCTTTGGAAAAACAGTGTTTCCTACACTGGGTACACTGGAGAAAGGCAGACTGACCTCCAGCTGAACTGCTGAGGTTTTGCTGGATGACTCTTACATGACATGGTTACACATAAATTGTATCACATTCTAGATGACCACTGATGACGGCTCACTCAGAGAACATAATTTCCTTTAAAAACAGTCATTTTCCTTCCTCTTCCCCTACCCCGATATTAAATTATTTCTTAAAATAATTACAAAACCAGAATACTCATTTCAATTAAACCTGTGTTACTAACTCTTAAACCTGCAAAAGGTTGGACCACTAGATTCCAGAAGCATATCTGAAAAACCAAATCTGAAGCACCTCACAAGACAACAGATTGCAAATTTAAAATTAGATTCTAGTGGGAGGCCCTGGTGACAAATCTGTATTTTTCTCCTGGAGCGTAGCTCGAAGGCTGTGAGAACCAGAACAATGATCAAATCCACAGCGGGCAGCGAGCCTACAGAAATAAACTTCTGCTAAAATCTGCCAGCCAACAACAAAGATTTTTACTGAACTCACCAGAACCACATAGAAAAATGTACAAGACTAATAACCAAGTGTGAACACACACATTTTATTGTCATTAAAAGGCGCTTTTTCAAAAGGGCAACAGAGAGGCTGAAATTCCACAGAAAGCCTTTGAGTTTCTCAGAAACTCCAGCGGCGTATTTCATTGTTTTCACATCAGAACCTCTTAACCAGCCACTTCTTTTTTGTGAGCCGCTCTCACATGTGTTAAAGCACGGGATGGACTCCAGAAAGGCCCTGCAGGCAACTGGAGTAAGAGGAGGAGGAGGGAGGGAGGAAGGGATGTCACCAGGAGCTGCTCACAGCCGTTGAAAAGCCCCAGCGCTGCCAAGCCCGGGTGCCCAGAACATGCAGCTCACGCCCTTCCCCTCCCCGAGCACCCCCGAGCACAGCAAAGCCCTACAGACACACAGGGACGCACATGTACCTTCCGAGGTAGTCCCGGTATCCAGCGCAACCTTCCCCCAGAGAGCTGTGGCATTTAGAGGCACAGAATTGCAAATGACCCCAAAGTGAGCAGTTACTGGGACTGCAGAAGCTGTCAGCACCTGCCACTCAGCGACTCCGTTACTCCCGCGTCAGAGTCTATGACTACATGCCAAAAACCTGGGGAGAAAGGGGAGAAAAACAAATCAGACAAAGGGTTAGCAGGGAGGGCTCTACGGGAGCATCTTCTGCCGGGGCCTGTCATCAGCACTTACCTAAGGGGCACTGGGCAGGACAGCATGGGATGCTGTGCTCAAATTCAGATGATGGAAGCTGATGGTGGCAGAATAAATGAAAAATCCAGTCAAGCACCGCCAGCCCCAACCACAGGACGTGGAGAGTTCCTCTTCCCACATCTCTGCACAACCAAAATCCCCCCAGACTGTAACATTCCCTTGCTGAGGCCGCTCTGTCTCAGCTCAGGGCCAAAACCACACCTGCATCTGAAGGCGACCACCAAGAGAGGCACCTTCCAACAAAGCAGGGCTGAACTTCTGGCAGCCAGGGGAACCCCAGCGCCCAGGAGACGCTGGGAGGCCTCAGAGGAGATTTCTCTGCAGACTGTCTCAGTTATGGAAAGGGCACTTTTCCAGGCAGGGATTTCATTACCATTTTCCAAGGGCGAATCAGACATTGGGGCAGAGCATTTACATCTGGTTTTGTGAGCAAGGAAAGGATCCTTGGGTTAATTGTGCTCACAAAGGCTCAGAGACAAGAGACTGGTCTGTGCATACCTAGACCTGAGCCCTTAGTACAGTCCTCAAGTCAGACACTGAGCTCCTGTGGGTACCAAATCCCAGCCCTTTCCAGGCCTGGTACCACTGGGGAGCTCCCCTGCAAGGAGCCCAGCTCCAGTCCAGGCCTGGGAGAGGCTGAATGTGCTCCCAATCCAGCACTCACCCAACTCCCCCTTCTCCCAGCCAAGCACCAGCACTGAAACATCATCTCAACGCTGCACACAAACTTGGGAGAGTGATCAACTTCCCCACAGGTCCCAAGGAACAAAAACCTGGACAGGGATTACTGCTGCCCTACGTGTTCTTAAGAGCTGCTTGGTGGGGAATCCACTCTTGGCTGGATTCTCAGAACAGATGAGAGTCACTGGCTCTTTGTAAAATTAAAAATATTCTCGTTTTCTTTCTCTTCCTTCACGTTCCTTCTTTGCTCCCCACCTCCCTCTCTTCCCCCAAGCTGTTGGTTGAGATCTGAAAAGCAGTTCATGAATTGCTCAGGAGCTGGCAGAAATTAATAAAATGAAGCTCATTTGTATTGAAATGGACTCATTATGGTGCCAGCTGCCAATAATCTCCAAGAGGGGAATCTTGCTGACAAAAAAGGTCCTACAGGCAAGAGGCTCCCCACCTGCATCCACTGCACAGGGAGCAACCCTGCCACAGGCATTCCTCACCTCCCAGGAAAGGGAATTGTGACCATCTCTCTTCAGATCTGTCTGCTACTGCCCCAAAAAACCTGACCAAAAGAAAAACAAAACAAACACGAGCCCAGCATTTTATCAGACTTTCCACCCTGACATGGCTCTTGAGAAGTTTGGCAACTCAGTAAAATCTGCTCCAGAGTGACACGAACTCTGGTCACTCCCCTGAGAAACCAGCTCCAAGGCAGCCCGTTCCACACACCACCTGTGCTGCTCCAGCAAAACCCCTTTTCTCCTGGCAGTCCTTGGTTAAAAAGGGGAACTTTACACCTGGATCCTGCATTATCCAAATCCCCTCACTGCTCCAGTGCATCTGAAGGGCTGGCAACATCCTGTGCCACAAACAGATGAGTACTGGGCACGCACAGCTCCTCCAGAAGACAAGGATTTATCCTTATCCATCTACTCTTCCCTGAAAAGTTTGGTCCCATTAACTTTTACAACTTGGACAGCCTTTCCTAAATTAAGCCAATTCACACTTTTCAAGAAGAACATCAGTTTTTCATACTTTGTCTGACATTAATATGCACTGGAACAGTCCTCAGCATCCTGGTTCATTCCAACATCCCCAGGCTCTGCCACAGCAGAATTTCTGGAATTCTGAAGCAGCCTCCAGCAAAGCCTTCCTTCCACCTTCCAGCAAGGTCTTGGAAGGTCCAAGAGGGCAAAAAGTGATGCCCCTGCTCCTCATTCAGGAGGAAGGGCTGAAGCAAACACGAGCACAGCCCCATCACTTCCTTTCCAGCACAGAGCCCTTTTTGGACACGTTTGCTCCCATGGATGCTCCCGAGGAGACTGGCCAAGGGAGAAGCTGAGCAGTGACCCACCAGCCTGTTCTCAGGGGAGAGGGACAGCTGTAAACACTGACACACTGAACAATTAATCCGATTAAAAAAAAGAATCAAATAAAGATTTTCAAACTTCCACACTGGAGACAAAACACCCCCTCTGTCAGCACAGACTGCTCCCAACACACTCAGACACATCCCTGGCGTGTGTGAGCCAACACCTGCACACGTCAGAGCAGCTCCCTGCGCCCTTTGAAGGTCTGCAAGCAGCACAGACCAGCAGCACAGCTGTATTTACTGCACAGCCACAACACAGTGCCTCCAAAAACCAGGCCAGGGAGTTCCCACAGGGCTCACCGTGCTGCCAATCCCGGCCACGGGAGCGCAGGAAACCTCCACGGATGGATTCAACACACAGCAACGAAGGAGAACACATTAATGGAGCACCTTGTTACTCTTCACATCTGCTACCTGAGATTCCAGGTACAGCAAAGAGCTCTGACTTCCACATGCTGGAGCAGATTGCAATGACAAGAGTCTGGAGAAAAATCCAGCACAGCTGTTTTCTTTCTGCTTGCGGACACTTGACAGGAACGTTAATGGATGAAAATGTGGAAGCTGTAGCTTTCTAAAAGCCTCCTTTTCAAAGCACAACCCTTCCTTTCCAGAATGAAAAAAACTGCTATGCAAATACATCCCCTTGTCCAGTGAACGGGAAAAGTTGGCAAGAAGGACGACAGCTCTATTTTGATTCTATTTTTACTTTTTCATTTTATGAGGCATCATTTCTGTCAGATTTCAAATGCAATCACTTGGTTGTTAGGTAAATCTTCATCCAGACTGGAGAAGCCCTCGGTACCTCAACCATCAAGCAGGATGCACATACAGAGACAGGAAGCAGTAGGCATTCCACACTGAAACCATCCAATATTCATCAGCAGCTCTGGGCTGTGTTCCCCACCCACCACCCCAGTTCCACACCATTGTAACTCCAGTGTTCGATCCCATCTCCTGAAATGGAGAATCAGGCCCTTGATTTGTGACTGGAGGCCACATTTTGTTAGTTAATAGTTAGTTAGCTAACATGAATTGCTGCTGAAATCAGTCCAGCCAATGCCTTGCCCTGGGAGCGAGGTAAATGCCCTCCTGTGCTCCAGGGTTCTGGCTCCCTCCATCCCATATCCCTGGGCTGCCCTCCACAACAGAAAACCACAGGAGAGGGAGCATAAAATATCCTGAGCTGGAAAGGACCCACAGGGATCAGAGTCCAGCTCCTGGCCCTGCACAGACAACCCAGCAAACCTCCAGACCCCTCACCATCCTCGTGTCCCTGCACTGGATGCTCTTCAGTAGCTTCAGATCCTTCTTCAAGTGTGGTGCCCAAAGCTGCCCCCATGCCTCGAGCTGAGGCTGCACCATCCATCCATCCCCAAAAATGGGCTGCTGGAGCTTCAATTGCAAAACCTCCCTGCAAACGTCTCGCTAACGCAACCTCCGAGTCTGTCACGGCGGGGAGAACAATGCTGGTGATCCTCCAGATGAAGAGGAGGGCAAAGAAAAATAAACCCACATTCCCTTTGAGAAGAGCTCCTAAAGGGGAAGGTGTGGGAAGCCCTGCTCCTCCAGCTGCAGCACCACCCCGATGACAATTGCCAAGGGAGGGAAGAAAAAGCAAAAAGAGAGAGAGGGAGGAAGGTTTGTCAAGAGACCTTAAACTCCACAGAGCCAACAGTCAGCCATCCCCAAATCCCAGCTAAAGGAAACAAAACCAGCAGCATAGCACTGAGAAAGCACCGTGGGGCCTTGGCAATAAATTAATGGAAGAGCAGAGCAGGTAGCCCAAGGGAAAGTCCCCTCTCCGGGGTTTCTCTATTTATAGAGGGGATGTGAATAATTGACACGGTTGTGGGTTTGTTTGTTTTTCAATCGTTTTTACAACTACCTGAGCATGTCTTAACTCTTTCTCCTTCCCTTCTATTTTTAATGGTGGGAAAATCCCCCTCTCTGCCCTGGGGGGAATCTGCAAGGTTTTACACGTTTCCAGCAAAGGGCAGAGCAGGGGAAGGATTCTAATTTCAGATCATCAGACATAAGCAAATCTATGGGAAGCCACGAGGGCAACTCCCTGGAGCCTGTGGGGCAGACTGAGCCCAGCCACGAGGGCTGCAGGGAAGGAGGAGCCCACTCGGCCTCCATGGAAGCTGCAAGTACTGCGTGTACATTTATATCATACTTGGAAAACTAAAAGAATTCCCAAAATGCAGCTGAAATAAAAAATAAGGTGTGGCTTGTTTATTTACCTTTGGGTTCTGTGTTGTTATTACACTTTGCTTAAAAAGGGCTTCCTGCTTGTGCCAAATGAGCAGAGAACTGCTGATACACAGCAAGGGTGGGATGTGCCAAATACACTAAAAAGATGGAGAAGTAACAAGAAAATGTTCAGGCCAGGAGACAGAGCTTCAAATGGATCTGCGGGAGCTCTCACTGTACAGCCAAGGACTGGGACCTTGCCTGCACAGAAGAACCACCCAGCACCACAGGCTCCAGCAATAAAAACTGAAACGCTTGGCTTGAGTGACCGACGAGACAGGATGTGAAGGATTAAAATGTCGTGGAAAAAAATTAAGGGCAATAATTGTGGTAGGGGGAACTGGAGAGGAAGTGCTTAGTGTATCTCCTCATTTAAGCACTGAGGTAAGTAATCTGATTTTCAAGCAATGCCAAAGACCTCACACAGATCATTAAGATGGTGCCTGAGATATGAAGTATCTAATTTTAGATACCCTGACTTAAGTACTAGGGAGGGATTCCAGAGGTCTGTGGAAAAACCGGTGTGAAACACAACTCAGTCAAAGGCACCATCTGCAGAGCTTCCCCCTTCTGGTCCCTCTCTGAGAGAGCCTGAGGAACCTCCCTGAGCACCAAAGCTGTGTAAGGTTCCTCAGTTACTGCTTTAGAGTCAGGAAAAAGGACAGCACCATCACTTCCATGCTGAGGGCACAAGGGAAGTGTAACAGGAAAAAGGATTGAAGCAATGTCCTTTGCAGATGACAGCATGCCTTGCACAAGTTCTGGCACCAGGATCTCTCTGGGAGCTTTTAAACCAGCACTGCTCAGGACTCATCCTTCACTGAAACTGCCCTGGGGTGGGATGGAGAGGCTGAAGCTGCAGCACTGCAGGGCAGGGCTGGATTCCTGCTGCCAGGCTCCCCAGAGCTCCCTTCTCTCTGTGAACATCACCCTCATCAGCTGCACAAACACCCACCACAGCCACATCCCAATGGGAAAGGGCACTGGGTGACTAAGGAGGAAAGCTGTGTCCAAGCAGCAGAAAGCACGCATTGAACATCCCAAACCTCCCCAAAGCAGGAGTTCATGGCCTGACATGTCAGTGGCAGCACGGACACGGCTCCCTGGTGGGGCAGGGACAAGTGAAGATGCTGAGACAGCCACTGAGCCAGGCCCAAAGCCAGGACTCCCCCCCTCCAGATTCCCACCCTCCACCCGCTCTGAGTGCTGCCAGAAACAATGGGAGCAACAAAAAGGAGCCCCAGCTTCCCAAAACCGGACTGGGAATTGATCAGAGCCTGGAGGAGGCCGCAGCAGTGCCCCAGGGGCTGTGTGTTCACCTCCTGTATCAGCCCCAGCAGGGCAGGTCTCCCTGCAGGCGCCACCATCCACGGCCCCGCTCCTCCAGCAGGCAGAGACACAGAAAGCACCGATGCAAAGCTGGGCTGGTGGCTCCCAGCTTGGCACTGCCGCAGGTAAATGAAGCATTCAGGGTTTACCTTGCACGTCCTGACAGAACCTGATGGCTTCAGTGGATCCGGGCTGACCGGTTCCAGTCACGACTCGTCCATCACATCTCCTGGCACGGCCCCGCCCCCAGGGAGGAACACACAACCCCAGGGCCACACGTTTGGGTGTTGCTGCTTTAATTAAGAGGTGACAAGACCCATGAGGGATGGAAATCCCAGGAGAAGACACCCTCGGGGCTCAGAGGGTGAGCCCCCACCCTGGGAAGAGGTGGGAAGGGAGCAGAGCCGGAAAAAGGATGGATCAGCGAATGCTCTGGAGAGGAAAAGCCAGAACTACCAAAGCCAGGCTAAGGCAGCTCAGGGTAGAAAGCTGATAGCCATCAGCTCTGAGTGTGGCCTCCAACTAAAATGAAGGCTTTGCCTCCTTTTCCAGGGACTGCATGGGGGGAGAGGCATGTGAATCACCACATCTGAGGTTATCAGGAGCAAAATCCAGAGTTTAAATGTGTCAGTCAGCAGCAGCTTTCAATCTGCATCCCAAAACTATGAGAGAAGCAACCACAGGGATATGGGCAAGAATTTTTATATCAAAACCTGCAGATCAGGATCTTGCCCGGGACTGCCAAACAAGTGATCCCAGCAGTGACGGATCCATCTGTCTGTCAATGGAATGCAAGGCTGGAGAGCACAGCTGAGAGACTGAACCAGGAATGACATGGGAAGAAACGGGAAACCAAATTAATTTCTGCCTGCTACTCTTGATCACTCCCTGCAAGAAGATGACCCATTTTCCAGAGGAGGAAAGGCAGAAGACATTTTTCCAGGAAACTACTAGTGGAGCTGAAGATGACAAAAACTGGCACAGGAATTATAATCTGCATAAGAAACTTTGCACAAAGGTTGTGCTGAGGAGAGAATTACCTCACTCAAGTTTTTTCATATTTTCAGTGCCAACACATAAAAATGAAATGTGCCTGTGACTTGTGCTGAGGACACAAAGCTGGGAAAAGTCGCAGCACAGAACAGACCTTTTGTCTCATATGGATCCCAGAGGGCCAGGAGCTCCCAGTGTGACAGAAATGCCAAGAAAAGGAAATGTAAATCAAAGGATGCACCAAGCAGGACTTGTCTGGCAGAAGCAGCAGTGACTGATGCTGCAGAAGACACTGACCTCATCTGGAACACCGTGTGCAGTCCTCATTGTGGTCAAGGTTAACACACACCAGGCACCTTCAGCAAAAGCAAGGCCCAAGTGAAGGTGCACTTCGAGAGGAGCTCAGGACAACAAAGCTGCTGTCAAATGGAGCACAAGCAGAGAGGCAGCTGAGCAGCCCCAGTGCCTCCAGCTGGAGGGTTCAGGGGCTGAACACTGCCCTGGACTCCTGGGCAGCCTCGGTGAGACCCATGGATCACAGCTGCACAGGGGGACACAGCTCGTCCTTCCCAAACTCCAGCTGCTCCTGAACAATAGGAAGAAAACAACAACAAATCCTCCGCACTTTGGCAGCACCACAGTTGGTCCTGGTCCTCATCTGGCTTTGCAAGCTGTGGTCAATAAGAGAGTGTTGTTGCTGGCACACAGGAGCTGCCTGTGAGTGCTGCCAGGTGACCAGCTGCAGGGCTTGTACCTGTGAGCTCCTGACATCCTGCACAGCACACTGCCAAAACCAGCTTCAGGTCAGTTCTCCCTTGAAAAGGACTCAAAAAGTCGTGCCAGAGAAGGAGCAAGGAGAGATGTTCCAAAGCCTGGCAGGAATATTTCAGCACCAGGCTCTCACTGCCTTTTCATGCAGGTCCTCCCAGGTGTAGTCACAGAAACAAAACACTGACCTAAAGCATGAAGAAGTGGGATTTTTCTTCAGGCATTCTGAACTATGTGTCAGAAAGGCAAATTCCTCATAAAACAACAGCCATGCCTCCTCCAAATGCCAGGCTGGTCAGGTATCAGCCACAGCACCAAACAAAAACACTGTAAATCTACACAGCACTTTAATGACTGGCCATGGCACTCGGTGCTCTGGGCTGGTGACACGGTGGGCATCGGGCACAAAGGACCTCAGAGGTCCCTTCCAGCCCCAATGATCCTGTGATTGATATTTTCAGCAGCAGCAGCAGCAGCAAGTGCCATTCCATCATTTCAGTGCTTCACGTTGGCCCAAAATAGCCCTGGAAGAAAATAACCAGTTTCCTCTTTACATTTAAAACATTTCACAGATTTTAGTGCCTGTGAAAGCCACTGGTATTTTCTGTGGCATCATTCCCAGGCCAAATGAAAACAAACCCTGCAGTAGATGCACACGTGGTGTATCTGTGGACACACTGACCAGAGTCACCTTGCCTGTGCTACACGGGAATTTCTCAGCCCACCTGAGCTCACAACAGTTCCTGAATTCACCTGAATGGCTTCTGTCCCCAGCAGAGCCACCTCCAAGCTGCAGGGACATCCAGCCTTTCCCAGTAACTCCCCAGCAATGCTTTTGTCTGTGTGCACACAGCCCCACTGTGCTACTGCTTAAAGTAACTTTTACTCAAAAGGCTGTTAAAAATAACATCAGGGACCAGGAATTTCCTGTTGAAAGATGCTTTTCCTCCTCCTGAGCCAAAGCCACCAGGAGAGGTGACTCTTCTGTGCCTTCCACTCCACCAGCAGCCACAGCCACGTCTCCACATCAATCCTACAGATCCAGGCCAGGAGCAGTAACTATTTTTGCAGTGAGAGGATGCACCTCAGACACAAAGTGACTGCTGCCATTTTCAAGGGAAGCCCTTTAAAGAAGGGACAAAAGAGAGAAGCAAAGGACACCTTTGCAACAGAGTTAAACAAGGACTCTGGGCTTCTCCACCAGACCTTGCATCTCTTTCTGGGAGACAATAACCTTTGAACCAGTTCAGGGGGTTTTACCTTGAACTTTTCCTCTCTCAGTACAGTACAGAGTCTGCCCTACAGGTGCCCTGGAGACCTCTGGATGTTCTGCCATCAAAGACAGTGTTGGTCTGAAAAGATCTCCTTATCACTCATCACTGATGGGCTGTACATCTTTTCAAATCACCCATGAGCAATATCAAAACATTTCAAATGCAATTCCCTTCTATACTTGTTGTCTTAGGTTTTTTCCCACCGTTCTTCAGAGCTGACATACCTACATGAAAAGAGGGGGAAGAGGTAAAAAAACCCGTATTTTGCACTTTATTATTGACAGTTTTCAATCAACTCCTACAAACTCTTTCTCAAGATGTTATTCCTCGTACATTAAAGGAGGAAGGACAGCTCTGTGCAGTGCAGGAATCAAAGCACAGCCTCGACACTGAGCCAGATCTACATTACAAATATTTGCCAGCACAGCTGTGATGGGACATGACCTCTGACTGTGCCTGCAGAGGCCACTGCAATACAGTTACAGGAGCAAAATTATGACGTGACTTACAGTAACACTTCTTTTTTTAAGTCCCAAAGAAAACCAAGCTCCAGATGAGCTCCTCCAGCAGCAGCAGCAGCAGCAGCGCTTTGCTGGTGTGACACAGCAACACAAACGCTCCCAGTTTTCCCAAAGGCTTCCCAGGGCTGCAGCAGGGCTGGGCAGGGGAAGGAGAAGTGTTTCCCTCCCTGCAGAGTGCTGACTGCAGCCTTTTCTGCCCAGGGGAGCTGCCAAGGCTCTGCACATGGGGCAGCTGGGAACAAGCCACCACACGAGTGGCCCGGCCAGCTTCCAACACCCTGAAATCAGGGAGAATTCACTGCAGGGCTCTGGGTAAGGCCCCCAGGAAGGAATGAGGTTTGAAGAGTGGCACATGGAAGCAAAAAGCTCAGCCCAGCTTCTGACATCCCTGAATGGCAGCAGGAAATCTCCCTTTGCCTCGTGCACAAAATGTTCACACTGAGAAGGAAAAGGCCAAAGGAGCAAAGAACAGAGGGGGAAATCTCAGAGAAGCAAGACATTATTTCTCTGGCTTCTCCACAAACCGTTTCCTCAGGGGTCATTTTAAGGACCTTTTCTTTGACTCACACCCCCTGACCAGCTGGGCCAGCTCCACTTGCCCCTCTCAGGGGCTGTCCCTGGCTGCAGGGAAGGCTCCTTCTCTTCCTCCTCCTTCCCTTCTCTGCTTTGCCCCAGGAGACCCAGCAGTGCCAGGGAGGAAGGGGAGGAGGAAGCAAAGGCAGTTCTGTGCCATCTCCCAGCACCACTCCAGGTCCCAATCCCCACCTCATTTTCCCATTAAAACAAAGGAGTGCCCTTCAAAAGAAACTCCCAGTAAGTTCTGAAAACACCCTTGTTAACAACTTATGTATAGTTTTTTAGAATACCTGAAATTCTCCCAGCAAAGCACCCAAAAAGCAGCCAGATCTCCTCCCTCTGCAAAGAGTGTTCATTGCTCTGAACTGCAGGGAGCCAAAGGAAGGCAGCACAGGCTGGAGAAATCCATCCCTCCTGGTGCCATCCGTAAGGCTGCAATTAGCTACCAGTACTTCTGTAACCCTATATAGTGTAGCAAACACAAAATCCATTAACTGGGACATTTTTGTGGGATTTCTGTCAGTTTGGTTGTTCTAGAGGCTGGTACTTATAAAAGATACAAAACCCTGATGGGCCTCCTTTGTTCAGCATTTCACAAAGATCCACCAACTTTCAGGGTTCAATTCCACTATAATTATTAGATTAATAATTATGTAAACAGGCAGCAAACCCTATTTAAAGACAACAAAAACATTTGCAGAGTAACTTAATGTTCAGAAGCAGAATGAAGCTCCTCCAAGCACAGCCCAAAATCCCACTGCACCAATTAATATCGGGATATTGTTGAGCCTGACAATTTACCAGCACAGCAGGTCACAGGGGAGGAGTAATTCAAACCAGCCATGGAATGGCTTTGAAATGAGACAAATAAACGACTTCAGTGAGGGCTGGAAATGTGGTTTGAGGCCCATTTCCAGCACCCCCATCCCCCGTGAGCTCTGTTTTACCTGAGGACTCAGAATGACCTCACTGGGCAGCAGGACAGGGGGAAAAGGGGGCAGACCTCATTCCCTGGACAGGGCGCTGGGATGGGAAAGGGGCCAACAGCAAGCACCATGGTGAGGAGGGCACAGGGGAAGAGAAGAGCCCCTGGACCACCCCAGCCCTCTCCATCTCCCACCAGCACTCACAGGACAGGGCTGAGAGCACGAGGAACCAGGCACTGAGGTTTGGCACGTCCTCCCTACGCCCAGCTGTGGGAAAGGAGAGAAGCACTCCATTATCGCTCCTCACACAAGCTTTAACATGCCTCAACTTATTTTCTGCCTCTTAAAAAAACCCAAACAAGCCATGAAAAGGAATGTATAATCACCTGGCAAGGTACCTCTCTGCTCCAGCTCACAGGCTCTGCCCCACCATGTTCTTTTCCCAGCCCAGCGTGACTTGTGAAACATTTTACACAATGGGCACCTCCAGCTTTACAAGGGAAACAACTTCCCAGCCCCACTGAAGGCTCCTGACAAGGAAACATGTCCCAGTGGGATCTGGACATGGATGTGAAATTAAGAGGAACAAGTGTTTGTTCATGCAGGAGCCAAATGGCATCCCAGTGTATCCCAGGCTCTGGAGGAACACTTCCAGCACCACAAAACCCCACCTGGGTGGCCGTGCCCAGCCCTGCAGCAGAGGGGGGCAGATGCCAGGGGGAAAAGCCTTCCCAGGAACAGTCCAGCTGTGGGCAGGCAGGAAGCTGTGCCAGCACTGCCCACTCAAACAACCATGGAGGCGCTCACAAAAACTGCAGCTTCATTTGAGGCACAAAACATTGAGAAAAGCCCAACCCCTGAGGCAGCAAACAGATCTGGAATGTGGGAATCACAGAATCATGGAATGGTTTGGGTTGGAGGGACCTTAAGGCTCACCCAGTGCCACCCCTAACAGGGGCAGGGACACCTTCCACTATTCCAGGTGGCTCCAAGCCCTGTTCAGCCTGGCCTTGGGCACTTCCAGGGGTCGAGGGGCAGCCACAAGGAGGGCAAAGGGATCAGTTAATCCTCCCAACAAACAAAAAGGCTGGAGAACTCTGGGAAGGTTTAGTGTGAGGATGTGTCCCTGCTCCCAGGGCTCAGCAGGGTTAATAACCTGCTCCTCTCACAGCCCCACACATAAATACACAATTCTGGGGCACAGGGCTGCTGCTGCTGTGACTTCATGCTCAATAGCTCCATTTTAGTTTTCCTCCTTAAGGCCTGACTTCCAACTGCGTTCTGAAAAGGAAACAAGTCCAGGACTTGTTTGAACAAGTGGCCAACACCTGCTCCAAGCTTTTGGCTTTACTGCATTGTCTGGGGTTTGAGGTTTGTTCTTTAAAGCCCAACCTAACTGGCTTAGGGGAAAAAATGAAAAGCCCATAACCAGCTTCAGGAATAAGAGAGAAAAAGACTTCATTCATTCACTCCTTTGTCTTCAGGAAACTTACCCTGACGTTTCTTTGCCAATACATCAGGAAAACTGCAGAAAATGCAAACACGGGCAGGATGGTGCTTCAAAGGGAGAAGGTGCAGCCCTGCTTTGGCTCCAGTTCCTCCTGACCCAGCCTCTGTGCTGGGATATTTCTGTATCAGGGAGCCCGTTTTACTGGAACTCTTAAGAGCACGGCACCATCCTGCCTGCCAAGTGTCATTTGTTTATGCAGGATTTCCAGAACCCATCTTCTTCCCTTCCCCAGAAACATGCTGCAGAGTCAGAAGCAAGGCACTGAGGTGTCACCAGGGGAGAGCCGGGCAGAGCTGAGTGCTGCTGGAGGGGGAAGGGGCTCCAGCAGACCATGGGCATGTTTCCACCCCAGCACTCCCTGATGGAGCTCTGCACTGTCCCACAGCACCAGGCCCAGCTCACTGCTGCCCACACCACCACTGAACTAACCAGGAGCCAAAGCCCTGCAGAATTCCAGCAGAACCAGCCCCTGGCTCCAGCCTAAAGCAGGGATGGATGTGAAGCAAGGGCTGTTAGTTCACCTATTCCCAGTGAAGATCTCCCTGCTCGGGCTTTTTCCAGAGAACTTCCAGATGGAGATTAATGGAGACAGGAGGACAGCTCCCACTCCAACCTACCAGCCAGTGACTTCAGCCTAAATTGAACTGGGAATCCCACAGGAACACTGCTTGGAGCTTTCCTCTGCTTAAACACAATCCATCCATGTGAAACAGAAAAGAATTATTTATCTGTCAGGGGTGATTTTGCCCAATTAATTCATTAAGGAGTTTGGGGGGAATATTCTGGAGAATGCCACATGCTGGGAGCAGATAAATAACATGTCCCACTCTATGTGTTTCCTAACTTAGCCTGTATTTAAGGCAAGTAATAAATAACAGCACTAAACACGGTTCTTAACACCAACATAAAATTAAAAAACTCAAACACTGTGTAATTTTGTTGATTCCTTTGCTGAGCAGTTGTAACACATTGATAAATTCCCACAGAAAGGACATAATTCACAAGGACCTTGCATGCCTCTGCTGGGACAATTTTTAGAGATGTACTCAGCAGAAGATGATGCACAACAGGTTAGGTGCACCACAGTGGGTTGGAATTTGCACGCAGAGAGAATAAATGAAAATAAATCCCATTTACTATCATGACAGCTAACTATGAATTTTAATATAGTTGAAGGGAGACCAAATACTGACATCCTGGACTGGACTGACCATGACGTTTTGACTGATGCCACACAAAGCTAACCTGATGCTTAAACAACAACAATTAATAAGCTGTTACTCCATCAACCTTAAAAGGTCAAAATCCTACCAATATTTTCCCAAGCCATTCAGGTGAAAAAAACATCAACATCATCAAGAGCCATCCAGCTTTTTCAAGATTACAGTGCCTTCCATAAAAAAAACCAGGACCAATGCTACCTGCCAAGTCAGTAAATAAAATCAGAACTAGAAGAGTAATAAATTCCATTTTTAATCAGGGAAAATGCCAGAAATAATTAAAAACTAATACCCATTATGGAAGCCCAGCTGAAATATTTGCTGATTTAAAATTAAAATGGTCTTGCATTGGACTAACAAAGAGCTGCATTCAGAATATTTTCAACGTTCTCTTACCAAAACAGCACGCCCGCCGTGCACCCGCCTCCCTGATACCAGAGGGAGCCACGGCACACGGTTATCTGCACCAGGCTGTGAGAAGCTGAGGCACAAATGGTCACTGAGTGCAAACCCCACTCAATTTCTGTAAGAAAGCCCGATAACCCAGCCCAGGCACACGGTTTGAAAGCCTCCCGCTCTCGGGGATCAAGCTCCACGTAATCCTCTGAGCGCTATTACCGTGTCACAATGGGAATTAAATAACAGCTTTCAAGTGCAGCTATTGAGATAATGACACCCAGCCCGGGCAGGAAGCAGCGCTGCCATCCCGGTCCCCAGTGACACAGCTCCTGGTGCCAACAGGTGGCATTTCAGAGCCCGCTCTGCCCCGCTGAACGAGCCCGGGCTCACACTGAGCTGGCCCTGGGGAAGCCCATTTTCTGTCATTATCCCCATGGAACAACCCTCTCCACTCACACGGGGCGGGCTCATGCCCCCGGTGGTTTCCATGTATTCAGTGTTTCCAGAGAACACTCAGCTCCCATGGGGGGGATGTTTAGCACAGAAGGGCAGGGGTATTTAATGCTGAGGGCCCCTTTTACTTCCCCCGAGTTGTTAAATTCTAGAAGATTCTGTCCAATTGCAAGCCAACAATTTCAGCATGCAGCACCCTGGCTGCCTGAGAGCTTTAGTGGGTTATTCAGTGGTGAAGCTTCAGCAAAAGCTGCATCTGAGAGAGAAGGTGCTAGATTAAGGCTCCACTCTTCAACCCAATTCCAGGGATTCACAGGCAAGGACCTGAAATCTCCCTGTGTCTCAAAGCCCCTTGTACAGACAGTAGTTCCTTTGCTGTAATAAAATAATAAATAAAACTGAATAAAACTGAAATAAAGCCAGAATAAATCACGGGATGGTCTGGGCTAGAAGGGACCTTCAAGATCATCCCTTCATCCAGGTGAGGTGCCTGTGCAGGGGACATGGTGGTGACAAATATCTCCTCGGACAGCAGGGGCTGTGCTCAGCACGGAGCAACTTCAGAGTACCACAGAACCCAAACTCACTTTGCTCCACTGAAAAGGCCTCTAAAGTCAAGTGAAAGGAGTCACATGCACCTCCAGAATTTGGCTGCTACACAGACGTGTGGGACCCGCTCAATTACTTTGGGATAACGTTGCCATAAATTGTAGGTCAGGCATAGTGGAATATGAATCCCTGGCCTCTGGCATTCCTCTACTAGGTTTAAAAAGAGAGGTTGGACAAAGATAATCCTCTTATTGCTCTGTCAATTTTACCAGCAGAGACTCTAAATGTGAAATTTGGTCCAGCTCGAGCAATAAAAAGCGATTTTCATTTCCAGATTCCCAAGAGCTCCGGCTGGGAGCCTCACCGAGCTCCAGGAGTTTGAGAACTCCAGGCTTTTGAGAGCCCTTCCAGTGGGGAGCTGAGAAAGAGGCTTGCACAGGAATGGATGAAATTTCTGAGACCTCAGGAGAATTTTGCTCCGAACCTCACGGCAACACGTTGCGGCGCCGTCTGTGCGAGCGGGGCTGTGAGGAGCAGGAGCTGCCAGGGAGGCGTGAAGTCTGTCCCTTCTGTCCCCACTCTGAGCAACGTGGGGACGTGACTCACAGCTCACTGCAGACTGAGCCAGCCAAGACATTTCAGTGCCATTTAGACAATGAATCAGGAGCTCTGCGAGCCACACAACCCCAACGAGGTTTTATCTTCCTGTATTCAAAACTAGGTTTTATTTTTAAGAAGAATTTGATAGAAGGGTAATTTTATATATACCTCCTGAAAACGTTCTGGTCCTTGATTCCCTCTCAGCAGCCTCCTTCTACATCCTGTCAAAACCTCGAACCACAGATCCACAGAATATCCTGAACAGGAAGGGACCCACGAGGATCAAGTCCAACTCCTGACGCTGCACAGGACACCCCAACAATCCCATCGCGCTCCTGAGAAACACCTGGCCTCTCTTGGATGTGTTTTACTTCTTCCATGAATAATCAAGGCCCAAAGCAGGTTACAGAAAAGTCAGTGGAAGCAACAGGTAGGCAGAAGTTTTGAAAAAGTGCTGCTGCTCCCTTAAGTGACTCATTTTGGGGTTCAACGAGCAAAAAGAGCATTAAAATTTCAAAGGATTCCTGTACAAAAATAGCTCTGCACAGCTGGAGTGGCTTCAAGTGAGATGCACACTCTGATGAGCAGGATCAAGATTGCTCTCAAAGAGCTAAATATCTGCAATCTTGTGTGAATGCCAGGTGAGCTGTGCTCCTCCTAAACCCACTGAGGGAACATGGGCTGGGCAGCCATTTCACACACAGGATGATCAAACCTTGGGATAAGCACGGCACAGCTTGAGCAGGTTCTGGGGACCAGCAGGACAAGCTCCTCGACCTGGGAAACCCTGGAGCTGGGACTAGAACCCCACCTCAGTGCAAGGGAGAATGTGGTCACAGGGATGGCAGGTCTGTGTTCTAGAAATGAGGCTGGCTGGACCCCAGACTGACTCCAAAGGCAATCCCTCAGACTTCTTGTTGCCCTTGTAGACAACGTCTCTGCAAAACACACTGGAAACGTGCAGACTTCAGGGGAGACTCAGGTTGGGCATCTGAAGGAATTTCTTCATGGAAAGGGTGATTAAACATTGGCAGGGGATGCTCAGGGAGGTCTGGAATTGCCATGCCTGGAGGTGTCCAAGGACGGCCTGGATGTGACACTCAGTGCTCTGGGCTGGGGACAAGGTGGGCATCGGGCACAGCTTCAACCTGATGATCTCTGAGTTCTTTTCCAGCCTCAGTGATTCTGTGATTCTGAGCCTGAGGAAAGGCCCCATGGGATAACGTGGCAACTCCTGCCCCTCCATGCTGGTGCCCCACACGAGCAGGGAGCCAGCTTCACCTCCAGCCAAAAGCAACCACAGGAGAAGCCTGGAATCCCAGACTGCTCGTGCTGTCCTTACAGCTCGGCACATTTCAGTCTGCAGGGGTGATTTTTCCTCTAAGTGTATTGACTTGCCTGCACAACCATATGCTGTCCAGGAGCTGTGGGTCTTACTGGGGTCCTTCAAAGACGAGCCTGTTTTGCCCTGTGCATTTGTCCTCAGCACCAAACCAACACTCACTGCAGCATTCCCCAGGACACATCTCACTGATGCTCTGCATTGCTGAGTCGTGCAGGAAGAGTACACTCCACTGACACCCCTCCTACAGGTCTGCAAGTCCTTCTGTGCTTTACACACCGAGGGCTGTGCTGTCTGCAAGTGTCCTCCTCGTGGGACACCACCCCCCAACCACCTCGGAAGCTGCTCAGGGGCCCTGCTGGATTTATCCTGCACTTGTACCCGAGAGCTCTGGCGTGGGCTGAAACCAGAGCTCCAGAGTCATGTGAGGATATGTGATCCTGGGTCCAGGGGCTCACACAGAGCTGGAGTTGCTTTTCCTGTCATCACGGACTTGGGATTGGCAATTATTTAGTTTCCATCTATCTGGTGCTGGTGGGGGAATCACTGTCCTGCCTCAGGCAGCAGAACAGCCCCAGCTCCCATTTCCCATGGCACCTAATACGATCATAGAGCCATGGAATATTCTGAGTTGGAAGGGACTCACAGGGATCATCCCATCCAACTCCTGTCCCAGCACGGACACCCCAACAATCCCACCCTGTGCACCCTGGCAGTGCTGTCCAAAGGCTCCTGGTGCTCTGGGACTGTGCCCATTCCCTGGGGAGCCTGGGCAGTGCCCAGAACCCTCTGGGGAAGAACCTTTCCCTGATATCCCACCTAAACATCCCCTGACACAGCTCCAGCTGTTCCCTGGGGTCCTGTCACTGGCCACCAGAGCAGGGATCAGTGCCACCCAACAGTGGAGCCAGGTTTTAGGCAGGCACTAAGCGGGTCAGCCTCCTGCTCTCCAGCAGAACTACCCAATGCATCTCTGATGAGATCCCAGTCCCTGCAGCAGATTCAGAGGGACCAGGCTCTCCATCTGACCTCCATCCTGCCCAGACCTTTACCCTGTTCAGTGCCAGCCTCTCCATGCTCCCTAACCAAATCCCTGCCTGGAAAGGGTTCCCAACAAGGACAACTGTAAGGCACTGGGAAACACGAGGTTTCTCCCTTAGCTCTGAAGCCCCATGAGCTGCCAGCACATCTTCCCTGCAATGCCTTCACTTTCAAATAATACAACCCCCTTTCCCAAAAATGCAGCTCCAGCAGCCCGAGCCCTGCAGATGGATCTATTCTCAAAGCCAGGCTCCCAAAAAAGCCTTAGTTTCTCTCTTTGCACTTGCCCAGGAGCACAAACCAAGGGCTCTGCAATTTTCCCATGGCCCCAGACAGTCACTGCCTCTTCCCTGCATTGCTTCATGAGGTTTGGAAATACAGATTCAGCTGCTGGAGCACCTACACAGATGTGCAACTCTGCCCTTCTCTTGCCTCAGCCCTGCTGCTCCAAGGCTGGAGGGCACATTTCAGGACACAGGCACTGCCTGAGCCAGGTGGGAATGGACAGCTCAAGACCAGGGGCTCCCAGGGATTTTCCCAGTGGGCCCTCAGTCTTCATGGAGCTCTGGACATTTATACGAATTTCAGGTGGCTTAAAACAAGTGACTGCATCTTGTTCCTCCTCAAAAATCTCTTACTCCTTTCAATTTCCCTTTTCAAAAACTCCCCATAAACTCCAAACTTAAAGGTACACTCAGGTAACCATGTCAAGCATAAAGACTTGTTTGAAGCAGTAAACAGGAGCTGAAATGTCATGGATTCATTCAGGTGCCTCCAGGAATGACAGCTCGAAGGAACACATCACACAGTATGACTTTCCAAATTTTTAAAAACCAGGCTGGTAAATTACAGTGATTTATCACTCCACAACAAAGTACACACACACACAAAAGCGCTTCCCAGAAAAAGATTACCAAGCAATCATCCAGATGTTACTAAAGCATTAAGATTAATTTGCAAAAAAAATCAGCAAGGAACTAACTCCCACTGGCTTTTTATTGTCATAAATTTTATCCAGCAACTTCCAAGAGAGCTGAGTTCTGGATTGTGCTTCAAGTCTCACTGGCTGTGTGTGCTTCTGCTGCCTCTGCTGCCCACCTCACAGCTCTTAGCAGAACCCTCCAACTCCCCATGGGGGGCCATGAGAGTCAACAAAAACACAACTTTCCTCCCACTTCAGAAAAAAAAACAATCCACCAGATTTTCATTGTTGCAAAAGAAGAAAGAAAAGGCTCCTTTTTACTGCTAAAAAAAGCACGTCAGTCATTCTTCACCAAAACAACCTTTGGCATGTGTTACACATCACAGGATGCCTGACAAAGCTCCTCAGCCACTGCTTCAATTCCCTGCACAGACCTGCAGCCATCCCCCCAACCATCACACACACCCCCAGAAACCTGGAGCACTCCAGCTCCTGCCCAGGGGCCTCTCTCCCGGGATCCCCTCAGCAGGAGAGGAGGGAAACCACCGGCACAGGGAAGGAGCAGCCTGCGCACAGCTGAGGAGCCGCGGGGAGAGCTGGCAGCATCAGGGACAACCTCTGGGCTGGGTCTGCCAGTGTCCCCATCCCTGGAGGTGTCCAAGGGGACACCTGGATGTGGCACTCAGTGCTCTGGGCTGGGGACAAGGTGGAGATGGGGCACAGCTGGGACTGGTTGAACCCAAAGATGTTTTCCAGCCTAAAAGATCTGTGTTTCTGCTGTGAGGTGGCTGCAGCCAGCACTCCCCAGCTCCCTTCCCAGGGGTGGCCTTGTGCAATGGGGATTCTTTGTCTCCATTTCAGTGTCTGAGGGCCTGGGGCACACTCTGAATACACCTTCCCCACCCAGGTTCATGCAAATGAACAGCAAAGCAATTCCCAGCTGGGAAGCAGACAGCAGAGGTTCTTTGTTCTCCCTGTTGGAGGGACTGGATTGGGAGCACAGAGGGCTGTTTGCTCACCTGGGAAAGTTACAGCTCTTTCCAATATGTGAAGCCAAGGTGCTGTGAGGGTATTTCAGCACTGCCACTGGGCAGGGTAAGGTATGGAGGGAGATCCTGACATCTCCCACAAACATGGGAAGAAGGTATTCATGCAAAACCTACATGCTTCCATTCTTCTGCCCAACTTCTGCTATTTCAGAGAGCCCCAAAACCACTTTCTGGCTTTGGACAAAATGCTGCAGGAAAGGTCTGATAACTTCCCCAGCTCCTGCAGCTGCAGCTCTGTCTTGCTGGTGCCCTGCACTGCCCAACTTCAGGGAGCCTCATCCCTGGAGGAGTCACAGCTCCAGCACTCGCTGAAAGGGACATTTCACTACACACACAGGAAAAACACCTCTTTCATAAAGACACTGCTATTCCAGAGCTGGTTCTGCACTTATTATCCAGTATCACATCCCCTCAACAAGTGACTCATTCTTCTGCACCTCATAGGAGAAACTGAGCCCATTGCTTCCAAATTGTTTGGGAGAACAGAAATAGAAATGCAGAACAGCTTTCAGAAGAAAATAACTGTTTCTGCCTCTTCAGAAATAAACACAACTGCTCCCAACCCCATGGCTGCCCACTGACACCCCTCTTTCCCTTACACCCGCAGAAGAGCACACTCTTTGTGGCTTGCACATTCCTGTGTCCATGTGACTGATTTTTGGGCAATGTCCCTGCCTGCAGACACTGGTGCCCTCCCAGCAGGATCTATGTGTGCAGGGTGATTCGTGGTCAGCCCCAGATCAGCTTCCAGAGGTGCTGCTCATTCCCTGTAACTCAGGGGCACCTCTGGCAGTGGGAGGTGACGCCATTTATCCCGTTCCAGTCTTGCTCAAGTGGCACCACGGCACATTTTCTGTGCTCCTCCTGCCAACAGGCACACAACTCCTGCAGCCCTGGATGCCTGGCCACCTGTTAAACTCTGTTAACATCACCAGGAGCCTGAGCTCCTAATTACCCCATACCCCAGAACCATGGAATCATACAGTTGTTCCAGTTGGAAAACACCACTAAGACCATCGAGTCCCACCATGGGACATCTGCCTAGACACCACTACAAAGTGCGGAGTGGAACCACTGCTGGTTTCCCAACCTCCAGCCTGCCAGCCCAGAGCTCATGGCTGCCAAGATCAAAGGCAGAAAGCAGAGTGGGAGCTGCTGTGGGTGCTGGAAGCAGTGAGACCATGGAGATTCCTGAGGCAAACCAGGAGCAGAGCCGCTTCCAGGAGCAGAGCTTTCCCTGGGCTCAGCCTTGCAGATCCTGCCTGATGGGCACCCCCTTCCCCTGCCCAGATCATTCCTCTGCTTGGCTTTGTGAGGGCTTTCCAAGCTGCCTGAGAACATCACATCCCAACTCGCATGGAAAGGCTAATTGGAAGCCTCAAAAAGCAATTACACTAAAAGCACTCTGCAGTGAATCAAGGAGCTGTCTGGCAGCCACAGCTCGGCTCACGGGGCTGTGCCCCTGGGACATGGGCACGCAGAAAGGCTTCACACGTGGAACAACACCACAGCTTCCTCTGCAAGGGAGGAGGGGCTGGCAGGTCTCACAAGTGCTCCCCCCCTTCCTCAAGTGCTCTGCCTCCATCCCGCAGGGAACACAAACACGCTGCCGGGAGCGAGGCTGCTGAGCCAGGGCAAAGGATGGTCGTGTCTGTTTCCAGCTCACTTAGAATTTGACATGTCACAACCAATAAAAACTACATTCTGGTCTGAGAAACCCCGAACTCTGTTCTGACCTGTGCCTTGTGAGGGACAATAAAAACATAAACATCTACGTGAAAATGTCCCCTTTCACCCCCTGCTTCTGCACTGCTTGTGGCACAGCTGGACTAATCCCATTTCCACTGCTCTGCATCCTGACCTCCTTAAACAACCCCATGCGAGGATGTTAAAACACTCTAATCTATAAATAATGTATTCCCCTCACCCAGCAATGGATTACTGGGCCATAAAACTCCCTGGAACACTCCTCACAGTCGCCAGTCTAATGAAATAATACCCAGGAAGACACATCAGTAGAGACTCGTCCTCCTTCTTGATGAATTCTCACTAAGATTCGATGCCGCTGTTAACTTTTGCACTGGATTTTTCCTTACAATTAATTATTTAGAAGCTGGTCTTTTATTCTAGCGGCCTATTTTTGGTCCCCATCCAAGACCCTTTAATTTTTTGAGCTAACAACCCTCACAACTGAGAGGAGACCAGCACTGGGGAACTCAGAACCAAAGGGAAGCAATGAGCTGCGTGATGCACACAGTGAGGTCACAGTTCAGACCCAAGCCAACCTGTTGTTCTAAGCAGGGAGCTCCCATTTCTGCCCTCTCATCCTCCCGCCCCAGCTCCTGGCAGGAGGATTCCCAGGCATTCCCTGGACCAGTCCAGGCCACTGATCCTGCAGGGAACGAGCTGTGTTTTCCTGGGAGTTCGTTTCCAAACAATCATTACCTACAACCCAAGTCACGGTGTGTAACTTCATTAGACACAAACGAATCTGCTCCCAACACTGAGGCCTAATAGACTCACTGCCACTGCAAAATCAATGCTCCTTCTCACCACCAATTCCAGCAGGAGTCCTACCACTGATTTCCCAGAGCACAGGCATAAAGCTCAAGCTTAAATGATGCAAATTTGCGGTTTGGCTGATTTTCTTCCTGTCAGGCATTCTGGAAAAATAAAGTGTTTCTGCCTCAAAACAAGTCAGAAACCAGACAGGCATCCTTTAAAGAGCAAGTTCCCCAGGAAGCATAACCAGGCTGGCCACATTTGGGCACCTGATCCCTCAGCCTCGTGTGCTGTGCTTAGCACAGCAGTTTTCCATACCTTTTCCATAATGCACAGATCACTTTTAACTCTGAAAGGATGGGGGAAACAGGCAAGCCAGTGACACCCACCAAACCTGCTCGCTTCGTTCCACAGCCCTGATCACGTGTGGAAATGTAAATCCCTCCTGAAATATTAAAACACCATCCAAGGAGCTAACAACCAGCTCAGCAATGGGGCTCTGGTACACGAAACAAAACTATCAAGGCACATTTCCAACAGCTCCAGAGTGACTTAATTCCCAGAAAAAGGTATGCATTATCCTTTGCCTCTGCCCCGGAGGATTACTCACAGCTGATGGGCTGCACAGCTCTGAGTCAGGGCTGAACCCTGCCCGTGGGAAGGCGAGCCCGTGTCCCTCGGGAAGCAGGAGCCAGCCCCGACATTGTCACAGCATCCCTGGGGACAGCAGGTCGGGCTGGGAGCCGGGACAGGATGGGGAGCCCAGGGCCAGGAGGCAGCGCTGCTGCTCGGTGCTCAGCCCTGATGCTTAGTCACAGTAATTGCAGAGCCAGGGCTCTGTGCTCACATTTCCTGTCACCAACCCAAGAATTAGGCAATTTAGATTCAGAGATAGCACCCGGGATATTAAATAGCTTGATAAGCCATCGCTGAAGGAACCAGGAGGAAAATGAGCAGCTCGATACGGACGAGGGTCCCCCAAGTCCCGGCTCTGCAGTGTTCCCAAATCTTTGGGAAGTGTGAGCCCCTCCAGGCCAGCCTTCCCCGCTTCCCAGACTCCCGGCTCTCCCCACCTCACAGAGACACCCAGCAGAGCCGGAGTCAAGTTGAAACCTTTCACGGGGCTCATTTTCAACAATTAAAGAGCATGGCAACCTGTAATTATGGAAAATAAAGCCAGACAGCTGGAGAAGGAAACATCTCCAGTCGGTAACACGATACTACATTTTCTCTCTCAGGGAATTCAGCTATGAGGTCCCCAGCTCCCATTCAATCAGTTTGAGCCCTCGGTGTCTGGGCGAGCAACAGCAAACAGCACTTGACAACCCAACTAAACACAACTCAGAGAAAGCAACAGCTCTGTCCACGCCGGGGAAGGACGGGAATTGGGAAAAAGGGGAACTGGGAGAGGAAAGCCTTCCTGGACACACAGCATCAGACAGCCCCCAAAAGCCATTTCCCCGGCCGCTCCCGCTGCCCCCACCCGGCTCGCAGCGGGCAGGCAGAGTGCCGCCAGGCTCTTACCGCTCATCATCAGCAGCACAAACATCTTTGCCTCTTGTGCTTCCCAAGCCCCAGCTGCCGCTAACAGAAAGGAGGAAGCGCCAGCATTTCATTCCCCTTCTGCTCCGGAGTGGGTGGAACTCGCAAAGTTTCACGCTAAGATGAGATGGGTCAATTGGGTGTGTTTGAAGGTTTGGGGTTTTGCCATCCCTCCCTTCCTCCCTCCCTCCGTCTCTTCCTCCCTCCCTCTCCTGATTAATTCCTCCCGTCACAGGCTTCAGACGAGCTGCCACTCAACCCCGCTGGCTCCTGAAATCTGAATTCCTAAGGACATCCCTCCGGGGTGACTTTAACTCACCAGCGCTGCGAGAGGAGCCAAGAACTAAATCCCCAGTCAGCCCACAGAGCCCGACTGGCTCCCGCATTCCGAGGGCACCAGCTCCACAGTGCTCGGCATTCTGCTGTGTTTGCAGGCAGCAGCTCAGCAGCAAGACAGAAAATAAAACATTCTGACCTACGCCATGCCTTTTGCCTCTGCCCGGGACGCCCCCAGGACCCCGAGGGTTTCTCTGGGTACGGATCTGGATGGTGCTGCAGGGAGGGGGCGTTAAAAACACACCGGCCGCTGCTCCCACCGAGCTGCCACAGGTGCAGAGGGGTTTTCAGCATGGGGAACTCCAGGGAATTAGAAATTACACATAGATCTGGTTTTACATAATTCCCTACTTCCACATAACTGTGTCTGGATTAAGATTTGAGCAGCAGCAACCTCCAGACCAGGGCTGGCTAATGGTTGCTATAAATAAGGAATACTAACACAAAACCCAACCCATCTGTGTTTATCCCCCAACTTCCCCCACCTGGCTGCTGTACCATGTACATGGGGCGAGAAAAACAGGTATGAAACTGCTCTGAAAAAGAAGCAGACAACACAGTAAATATTCTTCACAAGGAGAAATCAAATTAATTAACAAATTAACATTTACAACTCTGCGTGATACTTCACAAATACCGAGCACTGAGCAATAAGCCCTGCAGTCCCACCCTCTGCAACCCAGCAGTGACCACAAGTTGGGAAAAGGACAGAACCATGAGGAAAAGAACAAAATAAAATGGCAAAAGGCACGTGCAGGAGCTCATTTCTGACCCAGGGCTGGACTGAAAGGATTTAACAGCTGGGGTGAGGCTGTGGGGTTCCACACGCCCCGGTGCTGTGGGTGCAGAGCAAGGGAAGGGATGATCCTGTTTTGGGACAGGGACAAGGTATCAGAGAAGCAATTTGAGAGGGCACAGTCATCCTTACAGCCCCCGTGACCAGGAACAGGAGCAAGCAGTGAGTTTGAGCCCACTTCAAACAGCACCTTGGGTTTAACTTCTCATCTCAACACTCACAGATGTTTCCGACAGATCCTCCCACGCTCAGCACGAGGTCCCCCTGTGACCACAGGCACACCCCAGAGTGCCCCACCCTGACAGCAGCCAAGGGCTGGAGGAGGGATGGGATCAGACACTGTTCAGACTGGGGAGCACTAAACAATCCTCAACATTATGGTGAATTTAAACCCCGAATGAGCAAACCAACAGCTCCCATCTGCAGGACAAACAAATGGGAGAGCAGCTTTCAGCACTGGGAGCCTGCAAACCCCAAGCAGATGAGCAGGTTTGGCCAGCCACGAGTGACTCAGAGGGTGACAGGGGCTGCTGCTGCCTGCCTTTGGGTCCACTGGGGCACGGCCACCTCCTGCCCGCTGGAACAGGTCAGAGCTCCCACACGGCCCAGCCAGGATCACTCCCATCGGAGCCTACAGACAGTGTGCACACACCAGCTCCCACAGACACAGCAAGCACATTGCCACACTCCAGAGCAGGGACAAGTGCTTACTATGACAGATGAGCAGCGACTGATTGTCTGGGGTGATTTTCCGATTTGGAGGGCAAAAGGCAAAAGGCTGCTGCCAGCACTATTGGCACCCTGCCACAGCAGTGTGGGGCATCTCTTCCTGCCACCCAGAGCAAACCCTTTGCATGGCCAGAACTCCCAGGAAAGCATGAGCTGCTGTAAAAACAGCTTGCAGAAAGCTTCAGACACTGGTGTAACCACTGGTGGGTTTTAAATCACAGAATCATTTTGTTGGAAAAGACCTCCAAGGCCGTCGAGTCCAACCTGTGCCCAATGCCCACCTTGTCCTCAACCCAGAGCACTGAGTGCCACATCCACTAATTCCTTGGACACCTCCAAACCTTCCTGGGCAGCCCCTGCCAAGGCCTGACCACCCTTTCCATGGAGAAATTCCTGTTGATGTTCAACCTGAGCCTCCCCTGGCCCAGCCTGAGGCCGTTCCCTCTCCTCCTGTCCCTGTTCCCTGAGAGCAGAGCACGACCCCCCCAGCTGTCCCCTCCTGTCAGGGAGTCGTGCCAAGCCAGAAGGTTCAGTTCAGTCAAAGAAAAGCAGTGACTTCCCCTTCTATCAAGAGCCACAGCACTGGAGCAAAGACCAGCGAGCCACAAACAGCAAGCCTAACGTATGGAGAGAAATCCATGGAGGGAGAGCAAGGGATGCCTCTCCTGAGTCATGCAGGATCCAACCCACCCTCCGCCTGAGACATGAGATGCTCCCTGCAGGGAAGCGTGGGTGGCTGAGTGACCCGGCAGGGCTGGGGATGGTGGGAGCAGCCATGCTGGCCGTGCAGGGAAGGTGTGGAGCAGCCATGCTGGCCGTGCAGGGAAGGTGTGGAGCAGCCATCCCCCAGCAGTGCCAGCCCGGCGTGCCCGCTCCCGCTGGGGAGAACAGGCACTTCCAGGCCTGGCCCTGGCTCCCGGCCCTGCTGATGCACTGGGATACACCCTTTTGATGTGGGCTTCCTCCCAGGGCTCGAGCCAGCTTGTGTAAACAGCAGGGTTCTCCTGCGCCAGCCAGGAGCTACCAAAACCTGTTCTGAGACAGCCCCAAATGTGCCTGACAGCACATTCTGCCCGAAACAGCACAGAGACAGCCAGGCCAGCTCCAGAGCAGGATGGCTGCAGGGAGCATCACCTCCAGGAGCCTCAAGAAGTGGCCATGAGCTCAGCCCTGTAGCTGGGCACAAAATGACCCTCCCCTCCCCAGCTGAGTAATGATACCACTGGGAAAAGTCTCTTTTCCTTCCAGCCTTCTGGCAGGATGAATCCCACCAGTCTGGAGAAGACTTAGGTCAGGCCTCAATGTGGGCTGCAGCTCCTCCTGAGGGGCAGCTCTGAACTCTGCTCCCTGTGACAGGACCCAGGGAGGGGCTGGAGCTGTGCCAGGGCAGGGTTAGGTTGTATATCAGGAAAAGGTTCTTCCACTGCCCAGGCTCACCAGGGAATGGGCACAGCCCCAAGGCTGCCAGAGCTCCAGCAGTGTTTGGACACACTCCTAGGGGTGCACGGGGTGGGATTGTTGAGGTGCCTGTGTAGTGACAGGAGCTGGACTGGATGATCCTGGTGGGGCCCTTCCAACTCAAGACATTCTGTGATCCTGTGAACCTTCCAAGGAGCTCACAGGCTCTCCCAAATACCGAGCTGAGACGTGGAGATCCCACCACAGAGCCTAGGGGAGAAAGGTCCCACAACACAGCACTTCTCTGCAGTGAAAGGAAGGGAGACACAATCCAGGTCTGCATCCTGCATAAAGGTGTGTTTATCAACTCTATTTAACATTCTGGGCCTCTCACACCCTGGCACACCTGCTAATTAGCACACATGAGTTAATATCATTTTAACAATGGATTAGCACTTGGGGCAGAGAAAAGGGAGTCACTTCAGCACAGTGACTCACCCTGAGCACAGCAGGAAGGTGAGATACCAGGAGCATCTGCCATGCTCACACAGGGCTCTGCAGACCATATCTCCTTAACTAAGGCTTACTTTACAAAGCCAAGGTGCTTCAAAAATTCATGATTGTATCTGTCCTAGTTTTCACCTGCACACACAGGTGGCCTTGAAGGAACATTCTGTCTCAACCACCCAGACAACCGGAGCCACTCGGGTCCTTCTGCAAGCCACGGTGGAGTTCCTGAGGACATTATCACCCACCCTGGTCAAACATGTTTCAGGACACGACCTGGGGCCCACCAGCCACTAATCATCTGTCAGGAACATCCCCTGGGGAACACCCAGGAGCTGATGCCCACAGCCAGTTCGGGTGCCTCTCCAAACATCCCACAAGCACAGATGACGCTGGTGGTGCTGGCAGGCAGCAGGCACACGTCACTGGGACATTAGTGCCCTTTTCCACAGAGTCCTGGACAAACTGCAGCCCTGCACATGTAACCTGGCCTTCCAAGCTCCCTGTGGATGATGTGGCCAAGACATGAATTGGCTTTCAACCCAGAATCCCACTCTTTGTGCCTGTGTAGCCTCACACACCCAGCAGGAGCAAAGCGTTGTCTCTGCCTAGCAGGGGACAGTTTGAGTCGAGCCATCTTGTACTCAGTCATAAACTGAAGAAGAAAGTTGACTTAGCTTGCATTATTTTTTTCTTAAACCTCAGCTTTCAAACTGGATATCTGTGATGCAGCACCTCACAAGAGGGCACTGATAGAAAAACCATCACACCACCATCAGAATCGCTTCCACCCCCCTCAAATTGATGTTTAACACTGCCTGCCTTCACCATGCCCAATAAAAACCTGCAAACCAACCTCTGGCAATTACAGAACATTAATGCCATGAAAAATTATACTGGGTTGAATGTATCCACACTCCCTGCTATCAGAAAGATTTTCTCAGCTTCATGTTTCTATTTGGGATTAGGAAGGGAGTTGTGAAAGGCAAGTATTGTTCAGTCACAAATAGTTCCCTTTCAGCCTCTACAGAAGTCAGGTAATGAATTACAGAAGGTTTTTTTCCCTTTGGAGAGGTCAGCAGATATATCAGCTCCTGGGAAAGCTGATCCCTGTTGTTTCACTACAAGGCACTACAAGGGGAGCTGAAAAAGGCTCCTAATGAGCTCCAGGGAGTGGATGCTGGCAACGAGCCAGCACCTTTGCCTGTGAAACCAAGACAAGCGACAAGAGGCAGGAGCCACCTCTGGCCCAAGCACAAGTTAAAATTTAAGGTTTGCATTTCATGGTGCTGCTCGTGGCTGGCAGCTCTCACACCAACGTGGGCACTGCACTCTGCTTGCAGACACCCAAAGAACCTCCTGGGTTGGAAGGGACTCACAAGGACCACCCAGCCCTGCCCAGACACCCCAACACCCCCACCCTGTGCATCCCTGGGAGCATTCTCCAAAGGCTCCTGGAGCTCTTGGGGCTGTCTCACCACCAGGTGTGTCACCTCACAGGGTGGCTGCTGTCCCCCGGGCTTGTGCAGGTACAACACACACCTCTGCTTGTGTAGGACCAGCACCTGCAGAAAAACCCTGCTCCCACTCATCAACAGAGCCCTGCACTGGGGCAGCTCTTCTGGACACACACACAGGCCCCAAGTCACCACAGGCTCTGCACCCCCAGCACCAGGGGGGTTTATGGGGTGCCCAACACCCCACTGAGCTGGCTGAGCTCCCCCTGAGCCAGGGGACAGGAGGACAGGGCTATGACACCCCACTGCAGCACCCACCACCCCGTTCAGTGCGCAAGGATCAGCCAGAGCTTAGCAGAACAGGGACTGCTTCCTTTTTCCATGGGAAGGCTCAAGGAGGAACATTTTATTCAAGACCTCTAATGCAAACACCTCCTCTCATTTTTTTTTTTGAAACAGGCAGTAGCTGCTGTCATTTTCATGCTGCGTTCTGACACACTTGCACCACATCCCTGCCAATAGTTTTAATTTCATTGGAAAAATCAGCTCTGAAGGAGAGTGACAAGCTGCACGCTGGTGACGATGCTGTCAAGTGATGGATAATGTAGGTTTACTTTAGCTGTCAAAACTTTTCAACGCTAAAAATAGGTATCACAAGCTTCTGGACTCACTGCACTGAAGCATTAAACACACAGGATATTGACACCCTCTGAAGCGCCCAAAGCCACTCACAGCTGAGTAAAACCAGCAATGTGTGATGGACAGCAAAGGTCTCTGAGTTCTACTTCTCTGGAGAAGAGAAAAACAACACCCTACAGGATGAAATCTCGTATCCGCGCTGGCCAAAGCAAAGACAAGATGCTGCAGACACCCATGAAACAGAACAGCACAATATGGGATGCAAACGCAGGCAAAGGCAGAGGGAAAGAAAGAGAAAAGCTTAGAGAGTAGATCTTGTACCCTGTTATCCCAGCTCTTGGTCCAGGTCCCACGGAAAGGGAGGGCAGAGATCTTCACACAGCAGCTCCTTCTTTCCTGCCTGTCATCCCTCACCTGCCCCTGCCCAGCAAGAAAGGGCACAGAGCTGTGAGGCTGGGAAGGATGGGGAAGCAGGGAAAAGCAAGGGGTTTGGCCAGAGGGATGAGATTCCCATGGAAGGGGTGAGTCCTCCCCAAGCAGTGACCCATTGATGGACACCAGCCAGGCAGCAGCTCCCAAAGGGGCAGTGGTTTTGTGGGTCAGGTGGAATAGGGGGAGGGGGATAAAGAGGCCCCATTCACAAACCAAATCCAGCTTTTTTTTACTCCCTCTGAGGCACTGGGATGACAGGCACAGGCAAGGCTGTCCCTACATTAGGCCAATATTTATGGCAGAAAGAAAATGAAGTGTCATAAGGAATCACTAATTAGATGTTATCATAACCCTGTGTATAACTGAAGCAGCACTCTGATGTGCTTTGTAAACAATTAACAAATTAACATTCACAATGCCCCTGCAAGGCAAGTATTATCCCCATTTCCTGCACGGCCCTGATGGAAAAAAAAAAAGGACAGTTTGGGCAGATTATTCCCCTGCCCTGGACAACTGCAGAGCTGCCCAAACACAGGGAAGGGACATCAAAGGGAAAGGGGGAACTGGAGGCTCAGGGGGGACCTTGTGGCTCTGCACAAGTCCCTGACAGGAGGGGACAGCCAGGAGGGTCGGGCTCTGCTCCCAGGGAACAGGGACAGGACAGGAGGAAATAGCCTCAAGCTGTGCCAGGGGAGGTTCAGGTTGGGAGCACTGGCAGGGGCTGCCCAGGGAGGTATGAGTCTCCATCCCAGGAGGTGTCCAAGGAACTCCTGGAGATGGCACTCAGTGCTCTGGGCTGGGGACAAAGTGAGCATTGGGCACAGCTTGCACTCCATGGCCTCAGAGGTATTTTCCAACCTAAATGATTCTGTGATTCCATGATTCCTCATGTGCTGGAGGGCAGGAATTGAGAGGGGAAATACTCTCCAGACCCAAAAGAAACAACTCTGAGCAACTGTTCCTTTGCAGACTGAGCAAACTGAGCACACCACTTTGAGCATTGGAGCCTGCCAACACCAGGACATGGCACAAAGCACCCTGCCACTAATTCCTCTGTCCAAACGGACCTTCCCTGTCCATCCAATTCCACCTTCCACCCCAGCAGGAGGGCTGCCACCAGTGTCCTTGCTCCCTCCTCCTCCCACATGGAGGTTCCTGAGAGAGAGGGGAGCAGAGCAGCACCACAGCCACCCGCCCACACCCTCCTGGTGTCACTGGCACCTTCCCCCCGCCCCTGGGGCTGGCTGGCACATCCAAACCCAAGGCACTTCCCCACAGCTCGCTGCCAAGTAGTGGGAGCAGGGAAGTGAGGGAGGGAGCACAAAGGAAGAGGGCAGGAGCACCAAGGCTGCTGTGACTTGGTGCCGGATGCACACTCTGAAAGAGGCAGACTCACGTCTATTTTAGCTGTGCTGAATAAAAATAAAAGATGCTGGTTGACTGCACATGTTCTCATTTTTAGAAAACAAGCTCCAATTTATTTCTTCTATTGCAGCCAGATGGTAAAAAAAACCCAACAAAACACATCTCCCCTCAATGTCACCTCAATGAAAAGAAGCCCTGACCCGGTTTCAACCTCCCCAGACCAGAGCACGGCACAGGACCCACCCTGTTAACACCTCTCCCGGGGGGCCCTGGCCCCACTCACAGCCTGACCCAAAGCCCTCCAGGGGGAGCAGAGATCTGCACCTCAGGTCCTGCCCAGAGGGCCACCAGCACTGACTGTCACAGGATGACTCAGGGTTGTAAACATTACAGCTGGCATAACTGGACTGACCACACGTCTCTGCTCTACGGCTCAGTGCCTTCCCTGCTTCTCCTTTCCTATTAACTTGTTCTAAGCTGCCTTGAGGGGTCTTTTTCCCTTTTAAAACTCACATCAAGTTATTTAATTGAAAGAGCAACACAACTTTATATGAAAGTAAAAGCTGATTTTCAACTTTCCCTATTTATCCTCCCCTCATTCAAAGCCATGCCACAACATCCCATGTAACTCTATTTCCATATATCTGTTTGCCAGTGCTGTGCTGCCCACGAGGAACAAACCTTTCATTTCAAAGTACAATCTGTATCCATCTGTGGCCTGCGTCAGGCATCCATAATGGTGGGGCCAAGTCCAGGTGCACCACGTTTCAGTGGGACACAGGCAATCACTGGCAGAGCAGCTGGGATAAACCAAGATCTCCACCATGAACATGCTCATGGCAAAAAGGGAAGTGGGGATCAGGTTCTCAGGAGAGGTGCCTGCTCCGTCCTTGGAAGGCTTTCAAGCCCTGCCTGGAGAAGTGCCCTGAGGAGCCTGGTTTGGTCCCAGAGCTGATCCTGCTCTGGGAGGACCCCACACGTCCCTTCCCACCTGACACAGTGACCCCAAGCTCAGGGAACTGTCCAAACAATCCCCAAACACCCAGGCCCACCCCTGCCCGGCAGAGAGGACAGAAGGCAGAGAGGACATGATCTCCATATCAAGGGGAGATGAGCCCCTACCTTGAACCCACCTCACAGTTTGTGGAATGGCAGAAACTGAGATGCATGACCAGGGAACACCTTTAAACAATGACTCTTTTCCATGGCCAGCGGGACAAGGAGAGGAGAGGCAGAACAAATGCAAAAGAAAAGCATGAAGTGACTAGAAGCATCTTCTCTGAACTGCAATCAGAAGTCTTTGGCTATGTTTTGGTACCAGCACATTAAAAGAAAATAAAGAGATTCTTAAACCTTGTTCCAAGCTAGTTTTTGAAGGCCACGGCTCATTACGACATGGCAGGCAAAGAACACGTGGTTTGTGATGCTCCGAGCCCAGCCCTGCTCCTGTGAGCCCATTCCTGAATGTGCACAGCAGCAGCAACCCTGACAGACAACAGCTACAGCCATGGTGACACACTCACCTCTGGAACGGCTGCATTAGGGTCTCACCTGAGCCTCCAGCTTCTAATGCCACTGCTGTGTGACCTTACTTGCACAAATGTGAGACCAAAGGCTCAGACATCCATCATTTCTCTGAGTGATCCCTAAGACTCAGAGTTCACACACAGATTAACTTCTTAAGCAAGCTCAAGGCCAGAGACCTGGTCCCTTTCACTGGCAAAAGCCTCCCTTCTGAAAATCATAATAGTTCCAGAACTGCTGATTACTTTTCCTCATTTGTACTTTTTTTTTTTAAAAGTCCTGCCTGTTCCTCTTACTTCTTATGAGGCTTTTCAGTATTTGTCTGTTACTTGAAGGCTAAAGCCTGATTTAGGATTAAACACAACATTTGGGAGGTGAACTCCAATGCTGCCTGCTGTCACTGTTCCAACTTTAAAAAGCTCGGAGAGATATCAGGGCAGATCCTGCTCTGCATTAGTCTGTGTGACCAAAGCTCTTTTCCCTTTATTCTATTCCCCACACACGCACACAGACGTGATTAATACACAGGGCATGGGATGGGTGCTGCTGGAGAGGCATTAAAGTTGCAGTAAATAGGCAGGGAGAACAAAAATACCCCACAGAGTAACCAAACAGCTCGGTTTCATGGGCTGCACTGATTGCCCAAAAGCAGAAGTGGGGGATTGTGTGCTGAAGCATGTCAAGAATGCTGGGTTTGGTCACTTGGAGAAGAAATGGCTTTCAGAACGTGGCCACTTCCCCCCTGCAGCCACACTGGGGGCAGATAAGGGAACTCCTCCAACACAAATCACCCCGTTCCGCATTTTGGGTTCTGCAGAACCCGCTGAGCTCCTGCAGCTGAGCCAGGCCAGCACAGGGGCTGTGAGCATCCCCCTCCTCCTCTCCCATTCCAGTAACACACCAAACTCTGAGCTTCCTGCATCAGCCACGGATCACAGTCCTGGAGAGACCCCTGGGAAAGCAGAATAAAAAGCACAGAAAATCTCAGGGCTCCTGCACACTCCCCAGCAGGGGATCCTACAGCACAGGTGATCCAGGGAGGGGCCTCCTCTTCCTCCCTGGTCCTTACAGCAGGTGTCCCCTGGGACATCAGCTTGCAGGACACAAGTGGAAAAGCTCTAAAAGCCACAGCAAAGCAGCTCAGCTGGCAAGGAAATGTTAAACCAAGGGTGTCCATCTATTACTGGGCTTTGGAGTGAAGTGTTCTGATGACACCACCAGGACTACAAGAGAGCCACACAGGCTCCAAAACACCTCCTTCCTCCTCAGACCTCTCCAAAAATGACCACATCAGGGCTGCCACAGCCTGCCTGCCCCTTCCAGCAACCTGGCTCCCAAAACATGGCTGACCAAAACACCACAGTTTTATTTTCTGGCCATTTTGGCTCCCTGAACTTGCTCCCTGTGCACTGAGCAAAGCCCCGGTGCTGCTGCAGGGAGGGGAGAGGGAACACATGGCCCCGATTAAAAGGGCAGCTGAGGCTCAGAGCCACATCCCCACCACTGGGCAGGGAAGCACAGAGGGAAACTGGGCTGGATTGGGGCTAACCAGGTGCACAACACACGGGTCACACTCTGGATCAGGACCTTGGGCTCATCCTTGGGCCCCTGCAGCAGTTTCAAGTTACAAGTGCTCAAGACTTGCTCTTAAAAAACCCACACAAGCACAAAAACATCACAAATGGTATCTGCCCCCCAAAAATGAAAAAAGAAAAGGGATTAACTTCTGTGTTTGCCATGGAAGAAGCACCAGGCTTCAGGGCAGCGGCCCCTCTGGCACGAGTCAGTATTTGATACAATAAAGTGGAAGAAGGGAAGAGAAGTGGAAATCTCTCCCCTCTTTCTGTTGTTTTGCCTTAAATGCACTGTAGTTTATTCCTCAATAAAAGCCTGTGCATATCTTTCCAACTTAAATGTGGATTGGAACCTCGGGATTACTGCCCTGGCAGAATTAACGTCTTAGACATAAAAACCATAACATTTCATTATCCATTGTAAACCACATGTGCTTTCCCCCTGGGGAGACTGGAAATATCACCCAATTTCACTATCATTTTCTGTTAACTGACTGCCCTGCCACATGTTCACACACTGGCACACTCACTTTGATGATGTAGCAGTCCTCTGGTTTCAGTCTTCTGTCTTTATGATGCTGACATTTCTTAAAATCATGTTTTTCTGTTCTGTTTTTGTCTCTGCAAAGGCATCATGCTACAAAACCACTCGGCTGGAAAAAAAATCTTACCCTGAACAAAAAACCAGCTCATATTTGTCTAGCTGAAAACATACCATAACCTGATGTCTGAAACAAGGGTAGAAGGCAACACAGAGGCAAGAAAACCTCAAACACAACAGGCAAGAAGACTCAGACTCCTTTATGGGCACAGTGGGGTCTGTGGTCAATAGTGAGGCACTGAAGTGCAAAATCTCTTCCCTCTGCAGCTTAAAGTCCCTCTATTCCTCCCTCTCACTGTTAGGCTGGCTGCAAATTCAAAGATTTGCACAAGCCACAGATTTTGTCTGTCTCTTTGAAAGGTCAAAACCCCACACAGGACAAATGGGCCAGCTGGCAGCAATTTGGAGTGACCACACAGAGGAAGTGTGGGGAGGAACAGGGGCCAGAGAGGAGCCTTTAAAAGCCTGGGTCACCCTTTTATTGCAACTTAGAGGCTGCCTTAGGGAATCTTTTTATTTAATCAGTTTTGTATCTTTGCAAAGATTAGTGACCAACTGTCCCGATTTAGTGCTGCCATGTTTCTATAAACATTCCTGGACATGCTGGCTTGGATAAAACATGCAGCTGCTGACACGGTCTCTCATGTAAACATTTCACTCTCCATCTCCAAGAAGCCTTAACATTTTTATTCCCAAGAGTCCACTGGTTCTGCTCTGCAGACTGGAGAGGGGAAGGGGAGCTGAGCAGAGCAGGAGGAGGGAGGGCAGGAGTTGCAGACACACACCTTCATCAAATCCACCCCAGCCCTTACTCACATGAGGCTGTCACAGCAGTAAACAGGACCAAAGGGAAACATTGGTTGTCCCACGTAGCTCCTGGAATGAAAAAAGAAGATTAAAAGGTCAGCTGGAAGCATGCAGATGCACAGAGCTGCTGTTCAGCTGCCTGACCCCCTGAAACACACCTTGGCCAAACCCTGGCAGCCAGACTTTTACCACTGACACCACCTGGACCTGTCAGTACAGGGGGAAACGAATCAAATCCAAATTGTTTCTCAGTGTTTGTTGCTGTTTGCATCTTGCCAGAGCCACAAAAGCCAACAGAGGTGGTTTCCCTTCGGTCTGCGGTCGGTCAGCTCCAGGCACTGAGGGCTGCAGGCAGCATTTGCTTCTTCTAAAGCAGCTCCTTCCACAGGCCTTGGCTTCAGCTAATTGTACCACTGCTATTGATCTGCAGTTTTACAGAAAGCTCAGCTCCCAGCTCAATGCTCTCAGCAAAATTATGCCTGGGGTTCGTGTGGATCTCACAGAACAACTACCTGGAAGCACTGGCAGAGGTTTCAGGTAGCAAAACAGAATGTATTTTAAAAATAAACCTCTAGAATGCCTGCACAACGAAAACAGTAAAAGGTCACTTATCCCCAGCAAATACCATCCCCACGTGCTGCTCAGAGATTGAAACAGGAGTGGATTGACAACTCCTGAGCATCACCCAGCAGAGATTTCCTGTGGCTCTTCTCCCTGCCCAGTGCTTCCCATCACCTCAGGACACAGACTGGTGGGAGGCAGAGCTTGCTGATGGCTCCTTATGGAAAATGGTGCTTCTCCCACACCAGGAAAGTGGGAAGAGCATGCCATGGCCAACCCACCACAACACACTGAGCCCTCCAAAGCCCTGGCAGCTCCAAGGGCTGGGGATGATGTAACACCATCAGACATCTGCCAAATAAATAAGCGAGCTCCAACATGCCTTGCTCCAAACCTGCCCAGCAATTTCCATTCCAGAGCAGGAACTTGTACTGGGGTTTAATGCTCTCTCCAATATCTCCCTTTCCACAGAGAAAATCCGTGCCCACTGCTCCAGGAACACACGTAATCCTTGCAAGCAGATGTCAGCCTCCAAAGCTGAGAAAATGACTCTGTTCCTGGGGATCAGGGAATTTAAAACACAACAAGTTGGAAGGTCCTGATGAATTTGGTAACTTAAACCCTGGGAGGAAACACCTGCTCTCTGAACAGCGCCCAGCTGAACACCCACTGCTGTTTTATCCATCCCTAATCCCATGGATGGAATGGGAATGGTCTTTTGCTCACTGACAATCCAGCAGCCATGGCCAGAGAGCTGGGAAGGAGAGGAGGCAGCTGCCAGGAGCCCCAGTCCCACAGCACTGCCCCACACAGCAGCTCTCACACAGAAACTTCCAAAGCTGGTGCTGCTTGATGAGGATCCACCAAACCCAACAAGAGTTCCTGCACCCACCCCCCTGGAGGGACACCCTGGAGGGACACCCGCTCAGCCCAGCAGGGATTTGGGGTCACAGAGGCACAGCTACACTGTGCCTCTCCCAGCAAATCAGGCACAGAAACAGCAGCATTTCCCAGGTTTTTACAGCAGGTAAAGCACAGCTCTGGGATCTCACAGGGAAGAAGAGGCACAGCCAGAACAAAGGGATTTTTATCAAAAAGTCAACAACAATTGCATCTCAGAGATCTGCTTGGTGCAGTCCCACAGGATCAAGCCCTGGGTGGAAGAAGGGCCCGTGAAACCTGGTTCATACTCAAGGATCACCTCCTCCAAGCAGGAAGGCAGGTGAGAACTCCAGGAGACCTGTGTGGACAAACAAGGAGTTCCTGGAAAAACTCAAACACAAAAAGGAGGATGAAAGCAGAGACAGGTGGGCTGGGAAAGAGATTGTCCCAGCAGCCAGGTTGGACAGGGCTTGGTGCTAGTCCATGGAAGGTGTCTCTGCCCTTGGCAGGGGGCTGGAATGAGATGGGATTTAAGGTCCCTCCCAAGCCATTCTGTTTCTTGTGCTGGTTGCTGCTTTGCCTCAGCAGGGCTGGGTTTTCAGGAAAGGAAACAGAAGCTCAGGTGAACACAGGGTGTCCCCCACATCTTGTGGAGCCAGGAGGGCTTGGCACGAGAGGGACTGTGTCTGCAGGGAGCTCAGGACAGACAGCAGCAGATCAGCAGCACTTTTGGGAAATTTTATCCTGCAAAGGATATAGAGATCAGCCTGGAAGTTTTAATTCCTGCTGGCGTGAGTCCCAACGATGGGCAGAGCTGTCACTGCACCGAGATTAAATCTGTGGCTGGGCTGGGTGCTTCCCCTTCCCACCACCCCCAGAGGGGTGTGGAGAGCCCCACGGAGAGGCTGTGCTGGCCCAGAGCCCGGCTGGGCAGGGAGCAGCTCCACAGAGCCTCCACCACCCCGTGCTCAGCACAGACAGGCTCTGCCAGGACATCAGCACCCAGCGCTGGGGGCTGCCACGGCATCCTCCTCCCAGCCCAAAAAGCGTCCTCTTCCCAGGCCCTGCCCCATCACAAATGTCTGCCCCCAGGCAGGTCCCTCGGACATGAGGCATTTCCCTCCCTTGCCTGGCTGGGGCTGAAGAGCCCAAGGCTCACGAGCAAGGCCCCAGAAGAAGCAGATCCCAGGCTCCCCAAACTGGGAGTAACAAACATCCTTCTCCATCCTGGAGTCCCTCCTGGGACAGAAGCAGGGTGAGGGCAGCCCACTGCCACCAGCAGTGCCAGGAATCAACCCTGCTGCAGGTGAGGCAGGAGCTGTCCTGTAATTAACGCTGCATCACAGCCCTCACAGGGAGAGACCAAATCCAGATTAGGCAGACAAGCTCAGCTCTGACAGCTCCTAAGCTTAGTTTAAAACTAATACGTGTTTAACACAGTGTTTGGGATGTGCAGAGTTTATAATGCATCTCCTGAAAAGTGAGCAGAAAAAACAAATGAAAGTGTTGCTGAAAACCCTCCATTTTCCCATGTAAACTAACAAGATCTGCAAAGCACTTTTATTTAGAGTAAGAAAAACCTGTGATACCCGACTACCCTCAGGTCAGAGCACTGATGTTTTCTCCCCCCAGGAGCTCCAGCCTTCTCAGGGATCTGTTTTGTCTTATCTACAAAAGCCTTTTCTTCCCTTTTGCTGCTCTGGAAGCTCACAGGGAAACCCCAGCATCCCCAATAACGGCTGTAAATCCCCACTTCTTTCCCCGATTTAAGCATGGCTCCAACAGCCCGGTATCACCAGCCAGTACTTATCCTGGAAAACATGTAACTTCAATTCACCAATCCTATTACACATGCTCCCAGCATTTGTACAGGAGAGATTTAGCTCTCAGCTCTCCATTGCTTTATCTCTTCCTGGCTTTGCCAGGGCAGAAATTATCTCAGGCTCTAAAGGGGTCATACCCAAAAGCTCCTATCTTTGCTGCAACTGTGGGGAAAAGCTCACGTGGCTGCTGGGCACTGTCCAGCTCCCCCAGGGCTCTCCAGGCCACTCTGGAGTGCTGTGGGAAGAGCTGCTGTCCCATCTGCCCAGCATCCCCCGCCTAAGGCACTGCCAAAGACACAGCCTGCCCCGTGCAGGGCTCCCTCCCAGGAGTGCAGGGAGGGGAGCCCCTGTCACACTCCTGAGGGTGGCAGTGGCCTCAGAGGTGACCAGAGGTCTGACCAGCTGAGGGGCAAAGGGCCCACCCGGAGCAGAGATGGCAAAACACAACAGCAGGAGACAAGAAGCACAGGCATGGATGGAAAAGCCCCCTCTCTATCTCAGTGGCCTGCCCTAAAGCCTGTAGCCGGGGTAGGAGGGAGATCCACCCTGAACTGCCTGGCTGCTGGCAGGGGCACTCATCCCATCCTGCTCTCTTCCACTTCTGATCCCCCAAACTCCAGAGGCCAGGTGCCCCCAGCCCTTCCTGTGCCCTGCTCCATCTCCCTGCTTGTGTCAGCAAACTGAGCCACCACCGAGCCATCCTGTGCCTCAGCAACACACCCACCTCTTGCATGAAAAAATTAAATAAATGAGAGCTAAACTACTTCTGCCTCATTTTTTCCAGGAGCACTGTTCCCACAGGCCTCTATCCACGGAATCCATGTGCAGCTCCTGAATCACCATCTCCTCCATCTAACAGTGACAGCCAGTTTTAGGGCTGTTTTCCCATCCACCTGCCAGGCACCTTTCCCTGTGCTCTTGCCCAACACCTGTCTCTTAGCTCACCTCACACCTCCGACACACTCCTGTCAACTCATGGTTTACTCACTGTTAGCAAGCCCAAGCCCCAGCAGGACACTTCTATCTCCATGAGAACATCAGCCCAGCTTCCTGGATCCCAGAGGTCTGGGGCAGCCCACGGGGCAGGCAGAGCTCTCCAGAAACAACTGCCAGGGCAACAGGGGCACCTCCAGAGGCTTTGGGCTCAGCCTGCAGCAGCTCCACTCAAGGAGCACCAACTGGGATGGACATGCAGAGGAAAGGGAGGATTAAGACAAATGGCTGTGCAGATGTGTCAGTAAAATCAAGCTGCCCAAACCCACAGCAACCCAGTTCTGGAGCATTAAAAAGTAATTTAAAATAATAAAATCACCCTGATACTCAAGGATGTAACTTTTTTTTTCTTTCCTGGAAATCACGCCAAGGGAAACAGAGAGTAGGTCACAGGCACAGCACAGCCATGCTCCACCAGCACCACTACAGCTGCTCACAAGAGTTTCCCCTCTTTTCCTCTCCAAGGCCAACTGCTGCTTTGGCTTCCAAGGGGAACAGCCCACCTCACCTTGGGAGCACAGCACCCAACCCCACAAGGAGCCATTCCCAAACAAAGCTACAGGGAAATAAAACCCTCCAATCTGCCTGGGAATGGTCCCAGCTGTTTCCTCTGGAAAACATCATCTCCCCTCCCTTGCAGCACCCTCAAGTGCTCTGGCTGTGCTGTTTGGCTCTGCCCCCACGGTCAGACCCCGAGGTGGGGCTGCTGCAGCCCCTCACCCCTGACCCACCACTTCCAACATCCGCTTCTCCTCCTCCTCCCTTCTCCTCTCCCTCTTCCATCTGGCCCTTTCCCACCAGCCAACAAAGCCCAGCCTTTGTGCTCCCCTCCTGGCAGCTCTGATCCCTGTGCCCTCTCCCCACTGCATTGTGGCATCCAAACACTGCAAAGTTTAGGAACGTGGAAGAGTCTCTGGGGTGGTGGGGGGCGGAATTTAAAAACAGCCCTTGAGTGTGTGCTGAGTGTTTTTATTTCAGACAGAGCTTTCACCTGACTGCAGACACCACTGACTGTGGATACACTCCTTACCTCACCTGTCACCCAGCCTGCCCCACACCTTTCCTCATGGAAAACCTGGACTGGGGTCTTTGCCTTCGGTTTCTGCTCTGCAAGCACCTCTGCAGAGCACAAAGCCTTGAGCAATGTCTCCTGGCCCAGCAGGCTCCCCTGCCCTCACAGCACTGGGAATTTGCTCCCACAGGAGCCCTGGAGGAGCCCCTCTCCGGGAGGAGCCCGGACACAGCCGCAGGTGCAGATCACACAGATCAAAGGGGAACCCTCCCCTGTGCTTTCACCTCAGCTCTGCCTTCCAATCAGCCTCTCTGATGTGCTGCTTCTCTTTCATTACTGCCCCTTTTGCCTGCTGGTCCTGTCCAGGCTCTGGCCTTGGACTACACCATCAGCTCCATCACCAGGAATATTTTATCACTGCCTGCCCGGTTCTTCTCTTCCCCCAGACTCGCTCTGTGCCCCTGCTCCTCCGAGACACTTTTTTCCAGCCCAGGTGATACTTTCTTTGTGGCAGGGCTGCAGATCTGAGCTGTCCCAGGGCTGAGCACACCTCCTGTGGCAAAGCCCTGCTCTGGGAACAGCACAGCAGCACGCAGGGAGGTGGCAATCTGCACCAGATCTCTGTTTATACACATACACACACACAAAAACGCTGCTAAGTGCTTTTTGAGAGGGAGGTGGGACCAGAGAGCTCCTCTAACCTACACAATCCTACCATTCTGTCAGCTTCTTGTAAACAAAATAATCCAGGCTGGAGCTGGAAGCGGCTGCTCACTTGACAGCCCAGCAGAGAGGTCCTGCAGCCCTGGGTCCCCTCTGCTGGGGCATTTCACTTCTCAAATCAATCACAGCTCAGACAGGACATCAAAGGTCCATTCCTAGTGCTCTGCCTCTGGAAACCCTCCCGTAAGGAAGGAGACAACTGCACCTGCTTAGGGCTCAGGAACACCACCACAGTGTAACATGCAATTATTGTAGCACCTGGAGAAATTGGATAGAGAAACCACCAGTGAACGTCCCCACTGCTCAAAAAATACTTCATCCTATTCCCTCTCCCCAGTGCTCTCTGACAGGGAAGGGAGGGCTGATTCCTGGAGATAGGCTGTTTCAATTTAATCTTTAATTTTATTTGGCAGCCTGTTCCCAGCCCAAAGGTGTCCATGCCTTCCAGAGGCATTTTCCAAAGGAGCAATTCTGCCCCTGGAAAGCCAGGAGCTCACCAGTGCTCAGTTTGACAACGAGACTGTCAGTGGGCTCTGAAATGTCACTCCCACACCTCGCAGATGCACTTGGCTCATCCCTTGTTTCACAGGAACTTACTGGAGCTCCTTTTCTAACTGATACAAAATGTTTCACCAGGCTACAGCTTTAATTTGGAAGAAAAAAAAGCTCCCTTTCCCTTTCCATTGAAAGGCATTTTAATTAATTGTCTTGAACATATTTAAACTGTTCCATCCTTTTTAAAGACACTTTTCCAGGGACAAACCATGTCCTTAAGTACCTTAAGTAAAACCCATATGGCACCAAGCTGAACTAAAAATGGCCCCAAACAACACAAAAAAACGAACTGCTATTTCAAGAAGGTGGATCTTCCACCTATCATCATCATTCTTGTCCTTGACTTTGCCAGAACTTGTATCTGTGAATAACTCTGGAAGGATAACCAGGACAAATGTTTGTATTATGGCAGCTTGACAGTGTAACTTGTTTGAAAACAAGCATGTAAGATAAATCACAACTGGAATGACAGGGAAAACACAAGCGAGAGGAGACACCAAAAACCCGTGGGAGAAAGATAACACAAGTTCCACAGAGTTCTGGTATCTAATCTAACAAGTCATCATTTCAGTACCAAAAATAATCTATTAGATGAGCTTCTTTTAAGCATCAATTTTCAATCCATATAAAAATTGTCCCAAAAAGCCTTCAGCACCACCACTGCAATCCTCACATCCTCTCTATCCCTTGACATTTCTTGCTCCTCTCTGGCCAAATGCAGGTGGAAAAGGAAGAAAGCCCTACGAAGCAGCCCAACTTCACTGAATCCTGGATACAGGAAAATATGGATGTAGAAAGCAACATTTATCCCTGAGATGATATTTCACCCAGAAATAAAGCTTCCATTTTTATCCTGTGGCAACTCAGATTCCCCTCCTTGCCAGTCCTGACTTGGAACTTTGTGCTGTGGCACTTTCCAAGGGCCCAGATCTACACAGCCACGTGCTGCTCTTCAACTTCAGCAGCTAAACACACCAGATTTGTCTCCTAGGGCTGGAACAACACTCTTTACTCTCTGTTCCATCACACAAAGTTTAAAAGTTAACCTGGTTAGGTCAGTTATTGGTCTTAAAACTAAGACAATGGTCACTTCATCACTGGCAATAAAACCAGCTTGTCCTCAGAACTCATCACAGCTCCGTAAATTGCTCCTCTGTTTCCACAGGAGGCTGAACTTTCTTCTTGGAGAACACTGGCTATGAACAAATATTCCCCATATATAAAGCCAAAACAGCCCATGCAATGGCTGTTGATATTTGGTTGGAGAAAGGAAGACAAGCACACCCCACACCAAATCCTGTGCAGTTTTCTCCCCCATGACACAAACACTTGGCAGGCTTCCAGTGTCAAATTTATGCACTAAAATTAGCTCTCACAATTGCAATCAATTGCAACAATCAAGCATAAGTAATTCCAGGGAAAGGAAAAAAACCAAAAAACAAGGAGGTGGGGATGGCAAACAATGCCAGAGCACTGCAGTGGTTCCTCCACAGGTCCATCCTCGTGTCCAGCAGAGCTTTCCTGCCTGTTGTTTGTAGGGCTGCAAATACAGCCCTTTGTACCCTCCTGTGTGCTGTACTCACACACAGCCATGCTACAGTGCCAGAGAACAGCTTTCTGCAGGTTTTTTTTTTTCCCCCCTTGAAACAACAACTGGTGAAACTGGTAAACACTACATTGTCTGGAAAGAAAGACAGAAAATGTATATAAACTCCTGGCAACCAAACACATATGGCAGGAATATGCTGGAGAATACAGAATGCTCCAGAGAACACAAGGAATTACAAGCCCTCCCTGGGTAATTGAGTGTAAATATGGCAGCTGATGGGCTCTTCTCTCCCACACACAAATAAATATCTGTGCCCCCACCTTCATCTGGGCTGTCCTCTGTCTCCTTAAACCAACAATGTACATAACTTCTGGCCCCTGAGAACCTACATCTTGCATGTCATCACACATTAAAACTCAATTACCTGCCACTGTTTTCATTCCCTTCTGGGCTTTGGCTTGGATTTCTCTTCCAAACAGGTCACAGCTGTATTATAAAGGAGCAGAAGCAGATAAACAAGCAGATGGTGTTAGAGGCACATTTTAGTGCTGCAAGGAGTACAAGAGGCTGCCATGGTACAGCCTGATCAGACCAGCAAAGCCCTGGGTACCACAGAAATGTCTCCTTTCCTCAGGGCCCAACAGCAGAGGCTCCTCTGACCCACACCTGTCCCACCAGACAAAACCAAGCATGAACTCCTCATTCTTCCTATCACCTAAAAGCTACTTTAAACCTAAGCACACTGGGAACATTTGGGATTATTTCCTATTTTATAAGAGAGTATTTACACTTCTAATGCAACTGCAAATGATAAAAGTTACCCACAAAATGTAGGGGTGAAGTCAAGTTATCTAAAATTCCTCACTGTGAGTTTGCATCAAGAGCAAAAAAACATTTAGGGAAAGATTTTTTAAAAAATGTTTGAGCTACCTGGGATAGTTTTAAATGTAGCAAAAAATGGAGATGGCTAGAGGAAAGGATCTGGAGGGAAATGAAGCTGACAATCAGGAACAGTGGATGTAACAACACACCAGGCTGCAGGACACCCTCCAAAAGCAATGGAGAGATAATCTTTGCAAAGGAGCTTTGCCACAGGAGAAGATGACCTCTGAGCAATTCTCCACAAATCTCACAGTGCCATGGAAATGCAGTGACACCCCAAACACAGGCATCTTCTTAGACTGGAGAGATGGGGAAAAGAAAAAGGCCACACTCCAAAAGAATCTTCAAATATTTCCTGTGCTGACTCCCACAAAAACAAACAGCAGCAGAAAGGAGAGCCCTCCTGGAGTGGCTGCCCTGTGCTGCTCCAGGGGCACCAGCAGCCTCTCCAGCAGAATTCCAGCCCTGGCAGGGCCAGCCTGGCACCACGTGTGCCCAGGCACACGGCACAAACACACTCACACACACACAGGTACAGGGGAGGAACACGGGGCTGTAAAGGCATTTCCCTCAGCACAGGAATCCCTCTCCTGCCCCAAACAGCATCTCGGGTGCACCAAGGCCACCCACCCCTGGTTACTGCTGTCCCACCCCACCAGCAGAGACAGAGCTGAGACCTCGGGGTGCCCTGGGAGAGCCCAGAGCCACATCCTGAGGTTCAGAGGCTCTGCCACCCCGGCAGCAGCTATTTCTGGAGCTCTCTCTGGTTGCTAGGGCAAACTCCCAGCAATAAGCACCATCCTCCAGGCAGGGTCCTGTGTGCCAGTCAGGAGAGGGGGAAGGAGTTGAGAGGAGGGATGACTAAGCAGGAGAACGTGAGAAACCAAACAAAATGCCAGCCTAGGAGAAAAACATGGCCATGGCTTCTTCCATCAGCTCAACTCCTACGTGAAACAAGCCTGGCTGGACTGAGCAACAGAGCCCAGATCAGCTTGAGAGACACTTCCAAAGGCTGTACAAGGCCTCCTGCTGCCCCCAGGCAGGATTAACTCCACCCAAACACCAGCTCTGAGCCAGCTGTGTGTTCACACAGCTCTCCTGGACTGCTGCTCCGGGTGCTTTACACCAGGGAGGCAGCAAGGCAGACAGAAAGGAAGCACTCAGCCCTCAATTGCACACCAAGTCTCCAAAATTAGGAAATTGCTCCAGATTCTCAAAACCCCACAAATAACTGATGGATCAGGTTTCCAGGAGCTGTATGCGTAGACGGCTTCTCATTTTCAAAATTACTGGAGCCTTGGTTTACACCAGCCTCTTACACATCTGGACAGTCTTACATAGTTAACACAAGACCATGACAGTTTTCTATCCTTTTCTAGCTCTTATTTTGAGCTTTCGGCTCAAAAAACATCTTTAGAAAGTTAATTGGGCAAAGCTGGTAAACAGAGGACAAAGCTGGGGGGGTATAAACTCTCTTCCCTTTTTTCCACAAACAGTGAAGAGATTCATACAATAATCTCAGTAAGGCTTCTAAATAACTCAGTTTTGAAAAATGGGGTTTAAACACCACTGAAACCTAAGACCATAAAGAGAAAAACATATGTGCACATGGACTTGAGAAAGTAAACAGCTTTTCAAAACAGAACTCCTCTGACACACTCCTAAGGAAAGTGTTTTCTATTTAAACCATCATCAGCTGAAGGGCAGGAGAAGGACTCCACACATGTCAGCAAGAACTCCCACTACACACAGGCAAAAACACTGGCACAAAAGTAAACTGATCACTTCCTAAGCTGCTAAGATGTCATTATAAATTACTATATATATATATATATATGTCCATGTGATACTTGTACAGGAACATATCCACTTATCACAATTTAGGGCTTTTTTAAAATAACTTCAGGAGAGAATTTGGTCATAGGACAACATCCTTCTGAAGAAAAGACTAAAGAGGAAGACATGCTCTAATCCAAGTGAAATCCCCACACTCAGGAGACCCAACCTTATTGACAGTGATCCTTGCAGGTCTCTTCCAACCTCGATGATTCTGTGATTCCCTTCTCCACCTCCCATTAGAGGAAATACAGGGAAGGAATGTGCCTGCAGCATGACCAGGATGCTGAAGTGGTTGGAAGTTTCCTGGAGCACCAGGAAGCTCGTGGGGAGGAGAATTCATGATTAGGGAAGGAGGATGGAAGGCACCAGGAACTCTGAGATATTTGGGGTGAGATACACACACGGGCTCACCCCAAGCCTGAGTTTCAAAGGTGCTTTAATCTGCCTCAGATCTCTATAAACAAAGACCATGGAAACAACTGCCTACAGCAGCCTGGGGAAGAGGAATTCTGGTATCACCTTTCTCTGTGCAGCCCCGTGCTGGAGAGGAGGAGGGAGGTAAAGGAACCTCTCTTGGCATCACGGCTGGACACTCACAGGCCTGGCTCCTTGGTCCTCTGGGTGACCAGGGTGATGGATCCCTCTGCAGCAGCCCCTGCCCCGGGGTCTGGGAGCAGCCTCTCCAAGGGACCTGCCCCGTGCTGTGCTCCGGGGACACAGCCCGCCAGTGACACTCCAGCAGCACAGCACAGGGACAAGGGGAGGGAGGGACAGCAGGGCCAAATGGCAGCCCTGGAGCCCTGCACATCTGGGAGGGAGTGAGGAGGAAGCAGTGCCTGAGGCACAGCTGGATCACCCCTGGAAGAGCCCCAGAGTTGATGGCAAGGTCAGCCTGAGCTGCTGCACTTCTGTTTCCAGCCCTCCTCCCCGAGCTGCACAGTGTCTAAATTAATCTGGGTCTTTGGGCTTGTGGGCTTTTATTGCCATTTCTGAGGGCAGAGCCCAGCTTTCCTGCACAGCTGAAATCCCCAGACAAGTTCACTGAGTGCTTTTTGCAGTTTGCCTTTGCCCTCACTCGTCCCATCCTGCTCCCTTAAGTGTCTCCTAAAAACCCGAGGAAGGAAATGCTGTTAAGTCTCCTCCTCATCCCCCACTCCCTGCAATATTTTAATCGGGACTGGCTGCCAGCTCTCCCCGGGAGCAGCCCTGCTCTGTGGGATTGTGCTCCACGGGTCACACCAGGGGGTCAGCCTGCACCCATCCCCCTCCCCAAATCCTGACCTCCCGACTTGAGCATGCCAGAGGGCAACAAATCCTGCTTCTGTGCAACAAGGCATTGTTAAAGGGAAAATTCCTCTATTTTTTTTTCATACATCCTTTACAAGCCTGGGAGAATTGGGATTGTTCAGCCTGCATAAGAGAAGGCTTTGGGGTGACTTAATTGAAGCCCTCCAGGACCTGAAGGAGCTGCAGGAAAGATGGAGAGAGACTGTTTACAAGGGCCTGGAGTGACAGGAGAAGGGTCAGATGGGATACTGGGAAGGAATTGTTCCCTGGGAGGGTGGGCAGGCCTGGCACAGGGTGCCCAGAGAAGCTGTGGCTGCCCCTGGATGCCTGGAAGTGTCCAAGGCCAGGTTGGACACTGGGGCTTGGAGCAGCCTGGAACAGTGGAAGGTGTCCCTGCCCATGGCAGGGGTGGCACTGGGTGGGCTTTAAGGTCCCTTCCCACCCAAACCATTCTGTGAGTCTGTGACCCTGTGATCTGTGTGTCTGTTTCCCCACAGCAGAAATCATCCTACACCCACCAAAACCAGGCAGGAATTTACTGACCCTGCTCAGACACTGCAGGGACTGAGCCAAAGCCTGGAAACCTGCACTGGCCACCACAGCAGAGCCCCTTCCCTCGGCCAACCCACCACAAGAGAACCCCTTCCCTTGGCCAGTTTCACTTCAGACCAGGAGGGGGGAGAAGCGAAGAGTAAAAAAAGGCATTTAACTAATATCTGGAAAGTCTGAGTTAACCCAGTCAGGGCACTGCCCTGGGGCAAGAGGACACAGTAACCACCCAGACAAAACCCAGCATGCCCTCCTGGCAGGGTCTGCTGCTCAGATCCAACAGCCCACATCTGTCAGGGCTGGCAATTTGCAGCTGGAAACTCTCAGGGAGGGCTGATTAATGGCTACACTATGGAATTTCCATGTCTGAGTTGACACTGGCAGCTTGGCAGTGAGGGAAACCCTGAGGGAAAACCAGGCAGCAGGGGAATGGGGGCAGGAGAAAAAAGCTCCTCTCAGACATGCCCAGGGCAAGGAGAATCAATCCTCAGGAGGATGTTCCCTTGCCACTGGGGCTTTGGCTTCAGCAGAAACGAAGTGGGCCCCCAGATCCCCAGGAAAAGCTGCAGGTGGGAACTGATGCAGTGACATCCTGCAGATCCCCAGGGTGACACAGCACTGCAGAGACCACCTTGGCCACAGCAAGGTGGGGCAAGGCCATCCATCCTCCTTCCACCTCTTCCACCCCTCCAAAACAGAAGGGTGAGGGTTATGCAGCATCTCCAGCACTGCTTCCACCCTCCTCCTGCCACAGGCAGGGACCAGCAGCCAGGACAGGGCCAGACTGCCAGGAGACACCTCTGCTCCACCAAAGCACACCTGCATGGGCATGGGGCAGTGCCAGCCACGGGAAAATCCCAAATCCTCCATGGGAGGGCAAGCCCAGGGCTCAGGGACACACTGCAGAAACCTCTCCTTGCCAATCCTCCTTGGAAATACAGTGTGGCCAAGGCCCAGGCATCTAAACCACGAGGTCTACATCACACCTGGGGGTTTCTGAGGGGTTTTTTAGTGGGTTGGTTTTTGTAAGTGCTACTGAGTCCATGTGACAAATTTTAAGCATGTGAAACTTGAATCCTCATGACTAAAGAGGCAGAGAAAAGGGAGGGACGTGTGGTGGGACACACATGATGCCACAGACACCCACACATTTAAACTATAAAAACCTAAGAGGAAGGATAGCACAGAAGTTATGTCCCAGAAGTAGCAAAGCCTTAATTTTTTCCTTCTTGGAAACACTGCAGTCACTGAAGAAAGAAAAAAATAAAACAGAAGAATGGACTCGTGGTCTGACATGTCATTTGTACTTACCTTGGCAAGATTTGTTTTCCAGAGGTCTAACAGCTCTTAAGTGAACACAGAGGGACAGAGTTTGACAGTGCTGCCTGCAGAGATCCCTGAAATGCAGAGAGGCTGAGTTTTCCCTCTGGGCAATCCCACTGACACCAGATTTCAGCCTTCAGAGTTCCTCCCCTTGGCTTCTCGGTGGCAGGAAGGTCTGGAGAGGAGTCAGCACCACGAGGGAGGGCCAGGACACACAGGAGGGTCCTGGGGAGCTCCTGCACAGAGAGCAAACACGGGGCTGACACAGAGCCCACAGCACTGGGGGCTCCTGCAGCACCCAGGACTGGGGCTGGGTTATGGAGAGCTCCCCATGGGAACTGCAGGGAGCAGGTCTGTTTGGGGCACAGAGCCCACTGAGAGCTGCTCACAAACATCTGAGCTGCACTCAGGGCTCTCCATTCCCATGTGCTCCCCAGAGGAGGCCAGTCCCACCCACAGGCTGCAGCCTCCAAAGACATTTGGAATTGTTCCTCCCTGCAGCCAGAGCAGGTGAAATGAAGGAATGCATCCACCACTGCAGGGTTTGGAGGGAGATCCCCAAGGGCCCAGGGAGGCTCAGCAGGCTGCCAGCCCACATCAGCCCCAGAGCTGGATCCTCCAGGACCAGCCCCAGCCCTGCAGGGCCCGTGCAGAGCAGAGTGACCCAGTAATCCCATTAGCCTGTCTGGAGACATTAACCAAAAGGAAAGGAGAAGGAAAAGGAGCAGGAAAAAAACTCTGCCCAAAGCAGAGTGTATCCTCCTTGCTGCCCCAACCTGCAGCTCAGGCAGGAGCTCAGCTGGGAGCCTGGAGCCCCAGCACCAAGCACAGGAGCTGCCCAAAGCTGCATGGAGGCCAGGCAGGAGGACATAGCCCTTCCTAACCAGGAAAGCTTGGAATGGTGACTCCAGCCTGTCCCAGCTGCTCCCCTGCCTTCTGTCACACAGCATTCAGGCACTGGCAGCTATTCTGAGCAGTGCAGCATCCAGAAACCTCGTGGCTGCAATGGGACATGGGGAGATGATCCTCATGAGTCCCTCCCAACTCCAGATAGTCCACAGTTGTGTGATCATTCCTCCTGAACACAGCTGGGTGGCCGTGGCTGCTGCTGGGAGCCTCCTCCCCCAGGGTGCCTGTTCCCTTCTGTCCATCCCACCAGGAGCCCAGCTCCAAAGAATATCCATCCCATGGATGCCTCACATCAAACAAACATGAACAAGTCCAGGAGAATGCACTCACTCAGCTTTAAAGGTCAGAACCCCCAGGAAGAAAAGGGAAGCACAATTAGGGAAAAACCCTACCATGGCAAAAAGGGGAAAAACAAGTGGGCAAAACAAGTGTTTAACTGCCAGTGGTTTTCACATGCCTAAGAAATGAGCATGGCCAAAGTGCTAAAAACATGTTTTAGGAAACCTTCTAGCTGGACTCTGGCTTCTGCTGAGACAGGAGGTCACGACAGACTCAAACCCAGAGCAGGAGACTGCAGCCACCAATGGATTTGTGGGTGTAAAAGCTCAAAAGCACAAACCCATCACCTCAGCTCCCATGCCAAAAGCCCAGACAGCATCATCTGGGAGCTGGGGAAACAACAAAATTAAAGAAAAAAGCCTTATAAATGCCAGTGCTCTGGAAAATCAGAATTAATAAGAAAGTAAACATAAGGCTTGTTCTAACTGATGATAACTATCAGCATGTCAGGGCTTTCATGGTTTCCCCATTATTGTAACAGAAGCATCTTGCTTGAACTGCAGGAGTTAAAAATGCAGAACAGCCTGACTTCCCAGAGATAATTCTGCAAACAAGCAGTGACAAGGATGCACTTCCACCACTGGTTTCTTTCATGAATAACTTTATCAGCACTTTCACTGTGCAGGGAGATCCAGCTGTTTTATCAGGATGGATTTACAATCCAAGGTCCAGGTTTGAAAGCACGACAGGCTGAGGAGCTGGGCCTGAGCCTCCTGCTCAGAAAACCCCTTCTCCTGAGTATGACACACAGGGACCCTTTTCTCTGTACGCTGTGACACAAATGAAGAGGAGGCACCAGGGAAGTGTCTGCCAGGCTGCCAAGCCCTGTGTGAGCGTGGCCAGCAGCTGCACAGGCCCAGGGAGCCCCCAAATCCTCAGCAAACACAACATTTCTGTACCCTCTCCACGGACGATTAGCAACAGAGCCCCAAATGTCAAAACCCAGCTCTTAATTACCGCAGTCGGCACTTAATGACTCCAATTACAATTTCCACTGATTTCTGAAAATTGGATTCTTCACTACAGTTGCTGTGTTTAAATGAGTTTCTTACCTCATTCGTGGTAATTATACTCTGACAAACTAATTTAAAATACAGTAGAGATTTCTAAAATAATACTTAAAAATAGTAGGGATTTAAGAACAAAACACTGCTTAAGTCTCCCCCTTCCCACATTTTTTATCACGTTCCTTTCAGGGCCCAGGAACGCAGAGGGTTAAAAGATGAGAGATAAAAAGGACAGTATTTTATCAAAATGCCATCAAAAGGGTGTTGTACACGTAGGAAACAGTTTCATTTCTGTGATGAAACTCACTGTCTTACCCCTCTCCCCGTATCACAGAAACTGACTTCTCCTTTTATCCGAAATCCCCCAGAAGTTGCTCTTCCCAGGCTCCCCACGAGCAGAGCCCCAGAGGAGCCCAGCAAGAAGGAGATTCCTCAGGAAGGGACAAATCCATCTCTGAGGCAAAACAAACAGCTTTGTCTCTCACCTGCATGCTGACACCTACCACCAAACCTGCCTGTGGGGTGAGCCTGGCTGCTGCAGGATGAACTGCACCCACCTGGGGATGCCTCCCCTCTATTAGGAATTGTTTTCAAGCTCCTGTTCATAATCAGTAAAAGAAATGGAAAATGGCAGGAGAGTCCATTTCAAGAAACGAAGGCACCAACAGGAAACACATTAAAATGTGCTGTCTCAGGGCTCCTATGACACAGAGAGCAGCCATTTCTCCAGAGCCTGCCTTCTCCATGCATTTTTCTCCTGAAAAAAAGGAAGGAAAAGCCACTAACACCCCCCAATCCCTTTGCCAAGTCCAAAGTCAGAGATGCAGAGCACAGAGGCCGGAGTTGCAGCAGCCTGGCAGGAGCCAGGAGCTGTCAGATGTCCACAGGCAAAGCCAGGGTGGTTGTGCCAGACAAAACCATCACAGGAGCGAGCCCCAGCATCTGGATAAATTCATCCTGATCCCTGCAGGAGCAGGGCCATGGCCAGAGCCAGCAGGGACATGGCAAAGCCACCCGAGGGGAAGGTGCAAACAGGGGTTCAGTGTCTGAGGGATCACAGCTGTCCCAAAGGAGCAATGACAGCTCTGGAGGGATGCTGGGGTGCCAGCCTGCAGCTCCTCACAGGGACACAAACCCCAGCTGAGCACAGAGCAAGGCTGCTGCACGTGTTCACTGTGCACAGAGTGAGCTCAGGAGGACACAGAGGCACAGGGTCACGTTCCCACTCTGGCACAGGGACAATGTGCCCCTGGCACAGCTGCTCCTTGCACTGATACCTTTTCATTCTGCTCCTTTCTGCTTTATTTCCCTTCTCGTCTTTCACAGATACCCATTACTCAGCAGTGGTTGTAGGATTTTATGTTCACATATGGTTTAAAGAGGTGGCTGTTTAATGTTCCCTATATGTAAATAACTACATGCTGCTCCAGTCCCTGCTGAGCAAGTGAAGGAATGATTAGATTATAAATCTCCAGCACAGAAACATGCCAGGTTGGTTTTTATCTACAAACACATTAGAGCTTACACTGGGTTACATTTGCTATCTTCCCTTTTACCCACAAATTCCCATTGCTTTTAATGAGCATATAAAGCAACCAGCAACAGGAAAAATGATCCCAGAAAGCAGGAGCCCAGGGGAGCAGCCAGGATCCCACAGCCACCCCTGTGCCTGAGGCAGGGCTTTCACCACCACAGTGCAAAGCTGAACCTGGAATGTCAGTTCCAGGGGCTGTGCTGGGGGTGCCTGGGAAGCCCATGGCAGGGTGGGGAGCAGCAGCCCTGACCCTGTGCTGGCACTGCTGGGGCACCTCCAGGGCTGTGTCCAGTTCTGGGCTTCTCACTGCAGCAGAGCCCTGGAGGGGCTGGAGCGTGTCCTGGGCAGGGAATGGAGCTGGGAAGGGGCTGGAGCCCCACAAGGGGCTGAGGGAGCTGGGAAAGGGGCTGAGCCTGGAGAAAAGGAGGCTCAGGGGGGACCCTGTGGCTCTGCACAAGTCCCTGCCAGGAGGGGACAGCCGGGGGGAACAGGGACAGGAGGAGAGGGAACAGCCTCAGGCTGGGCCAGGGCAAGCTCAGGGCGGACACCAGCAGGAATTTCCCCACGAAAAGGGCTGTTAAGCATTGGCAGGGGCTGCCCAGGGAGGTTTGGAGGGCCCATCCCTGGAGGTGGCACACAGTGCTCTGGGCTGGGAACAAGGTGGGCATCAGGCACAGCTGGGACTCAATAGCCTCAGAGGACTTTTCCAGCCTCAGTGATTCTGTGATTCCACTGGGGAACGGCAACATGGGATAACAGGGCAGCTCCTGCCACCCTCCATGGTGCTGCCCTCAGGAGCAGGAGTCACTGCACAGGTAGCCAGCTTCACCTCGAAGCAAACCCAGGCATGGGAAAGCCATGGAATCACAGAATGGAATCACAAAGTGGAAGAGCCCTCTGAGCCCAGGCAGTTCCAGCCCCTGCCATGGGCAGGAACAGCTCCCAGCAGCCCAGGTGGCTCAGCAGTGCAGCACAGCATGGCAGCAGCCACGAGGACAAACACCTGCATTTCAAATGACTCTGCTTTTCCTGCAGTTGTGGCATAACCCCAGCGCTGCTGCTGGAAACCAGAACATGTTTTTCAGTGTAATTTATCATCTATTTCACATGGCTGACAGTATTCATTTCAGACCAAAGCTCCCAGGCCAAGCACATTAAAACCATTTCTAATTTTCAGAAGGGAATGCCACGAGGGCCAGGGGCAACATTAACATACCCACTCACATTTCCAGCCTGTCCGGTATCAGAAACCAGCACGGAGAGAATAATCTTTTGAACTTTCCAAGGTGGAGAAACACTCTTTAAATAAAGAGGAGATACAGAAATCCTTGCTCAGCTGGTCTCCCCTCCTTGCTGAGCCACAACAGACCATAGGAAATACCCCTGATACTCCCAGGCCGTGTAGAGCAAGGAAAGCAAGGCAGAAAGCTCTCCCTGATCCCAGGAAGACATCCTACAGCCACAGGTAAACAGGAGACCACCACGACAGGCACCCACAGGCAGCCCCTGCTGCACCCACAAAGGCACCAAAGTCACTCAAGTGCCACCACAAAGGTGCCAGGGCTTCCCCTGCAAGCACCTGCCTGGGTGGTGGGTGTAGAAATCCATTCCCAGCGGCAAACAAAGGAGCAAAAGCAGGGAAAGGCTCATAAGGCAGAAATGAAGATGCTAATCAAGAAGGCAGGAGGTAGGAAAAAAAACCCCTTTGGCCTGTGGAAGCAGGCAGTAGATAGCCTCAAACTGGGTATTAATTCAATTTATACAAATGCAGTCCAAGCCATCAAGTTTGGGCACAGCCTCTCTGTAGAGAGGAGTCACTGGAGTGACTGCAAGAGCTACAGGATCCAAAAGATGCTCCAGACCAACCCTGCAGCACGAGGATGGAAGGAACCCCAAAGCTGCTCAGGGTTGCCTTTTCCCTCCCCAGCCTATCCCACACTCTCCTGACACACTAATGAAGAATCCCTGCCCAAATCCTGCCCCTGTACCCCATTTCTGCTGACCTAAAGTTATCCTGCAGCAGATGATGGATATTTCCTACCCCAGCAGCCTCTGCTGCCTGGCATTGCTCTGCATATTAATGATCCCTAATGACACCTAAAAGCCTCTGCAAAGTCTCACATATGGATTTTACCACTTAGGCTGAAGCCATAAAGAGCCACCAATGGCAGAATGTGTTTAATGACCAAAACCAAGCAAGGAAAGCTTTCATTAAGACATCATCTGACTCTAGTGGAAAGGGGCATTAAGATGATTTTTCTCCTGGACCAGTGGTGGGAGGTGAGGAAGGTGATGAGTAATACCAGTTTGAAAGGGATCTTTAAAATATGCATTATTTCAGTTGGCAGGGAATAAGTCTGTTCAGTGGAAGCAGGTGAGGGGGAGAACTGGTCAGGGGAGTGAAGGAGGAGAGCTGCCTGTCCATGACATTGTCAGCCTCAGACAGTGATGGAAGATCAGGCCTCAGGAATATAAATCACCTTCAGCCAGGGCTGGAATGCCCTGCTTCCTGTGACTGCTGAACAGGCACTGTCAGCTGATCCTCACCTCTCAGGATCAGGATGATGACTTGGGGGGGGATAAGGCTGAAAAGAGGGGTTAATTAAACAAAGAGGCAAATAGGCAAGAGACTTGAGGAATTGATTAGACAATGAAAGTAAATGACTTGGCAAAACAACCCTGGTATCACATCCAACAGATGCAGTGCTGCTCTAGTGATTGATATTCTCACTGGATGCTCCTGCAGCAATGGGGAGTGCTGGGATATTTACTGGGGTAAACGAAATCACAACCTAGACACCTCCTCTTCTACTCTGTGCAAGGAGAAAAAGCTGCCAGGGACCTCTTCATCCAGAAATCAAAGCATCACCAAGGACTTGGGAAAATAATCACTTTGCCAAATAAGACTCAGAAAAATATATTGATCAAGCCTCCACGGCTTGGAGGAACAGAGCATCAACATTCACACAGGTGACCAGACCCAGACAAACCCAGTGTCCTTCCTCCTTTCTGCTCTCTAGCTAGGCTCCACATTTTCCACACCCCCATGCAGATCTGTTTCTGTTTGGTTGCAAAGTCACACGGCCAGGGGACGGCCCAGAGCCTTGGGAAAAAATACGTGTCAAACACAGAACATGCCTATGTTACTCATCCATGCCTTTTCTGTAAGATATCGGTCAAGAAAAGAGACTCCAGTCTGGTTCCAAGTCTTGAATCGTTGTGTTCATGAGGTCAAAACTACAGCTGGTATAAGTTTCCCTCCCAGCACCATCAATCCCAGCGCTGCAACACTGCGGCCGGCCGAGCAGACTGCGCTGCATTTCTAACCCTGATTATCCACAGTTGTTAATCACTGACCCATTCTCCGGCCGCCTGGTTACTAAGCGACCTGTTTTTGCTCCAGATACTTTTTAAAGCTGGTTAAGAAATGGCCAAAAGTCAAGAGAGTGAGGATTGAGACTAATGGGGACAGATCCTGGCTGAAGGGAGGGAGACTCCCCTACACCTCCACCCATGGTGTAAAAAAAACACTCATTAATAACACCTAGGGACCTCTGGAAGCCCCTCAGAGCAGGCCTGGGGCTCACACACCCCTCAGGGAAACCCAGGCTCCTAATGGGATATAATCACCATCCCTGGCAGGAGGGAAGGGACTTCCAAAGACCAATGATTAAAAAAAAAAAAATCAGGTAGAATTAATCAGGTGAGGGTAAAAATTGTCCAGCCCATGTTTCTGCACCCCTCAGCCCTCCCTTGCCAGCTCCCCCATGCCCTGCCAGGTCCCTACTGTGCCCAAATTCCTTCTGCTGATCCCTTCAACAGTCTGGGGCTCTTGTGCCCACCAGGATCCTCTGGATGTGCAGGAAGGGACCTGAGAACTCCAGGACTTTTACCCTCCTGGCAAACTGAGTTGAGTGGGACATAGGCAACACCCACAGTCCTCCCTGGGGCATCTACCTCTGGTTTTCCCTCTCTTGTTCCTTTCTTTGGAAAGCATTTAAGAAAGGGCCACACTTGCTGTGTTATACAATCTCAGTCAATCTCCTCCTGCTGTTCCACTCCTGTATCACCCTCTCATGAACCAGCCACCGTGGTGTGCCCTGATTAGCTATAGAAACACTATTTATATCCTATAGAAACCAGAGGTTTAAATGCTACAGATTTACACAGAAGCAACACCGAGCAACCATATGAACTGTTAAAAAAAAAATTCAGGATTTGCAAGGAACAGGAAAATGCCAAGGTTCTGCTTTTTCTGCCTTTTCTTCTTTTAAATATAACCCCGTGGTGTGGGTTCCGGGCACAACTGGAGTTACTGGTGTAACCAGTGTAAATGAGACCTTTGAGATCAGGTTCCCAAAGCAGCTGAGCACTTCAGTAGGAGGCTGTGGCCATGTGCCAGAGTGGGAACTCCAGGAGCTGAACACGTTCTTGTTTGCAGGAACTGTTATCAGATCAATACATTGATGCCAACATGTCTTTTTTGGGGTTTGGGGTTTTTTAAAGTTTGTCTTTAAACCTTCAAGAAAACTTAAGCACAACCTAACACATCCAAGGCCAGGCTGGACAGGGCTTGGAGCAACCTGGGCTTGCGGAAGCTGCTCCTGCCCAAGGCAGCAGGGTGGAACCAGATGATCTTTAAGATCCCTTCCATCCCAAACCAGTTTGTGATTCTCTGATTCCCTAAAGTACTGGGGTAGGTACATCCAGCCTGTGCCCCTCTCCTCCAGTCACAAATCACCTTCTCACCAAAAGCAGCCTGGGCTGCGAAACACCAATGTTTTATGAGTACCAGGCATGGCTTAAAGCACTGTTTTGTAAACATGGGGAGAAAGGTCTGGACAGCAGGATGATGGCCAGGGACAGCAAGCAAACAAAACGCAGAGAAGTATAAGGATCAAGAGGCTGCTATGAAATTATTAGTTTGGAAAAGAAACGATTAAGCAGGAAGAAGTCACCCAAAACCAGAGGGCCCTGTGAGTAATCTGAGCACTTGTGTTTGGATGTTTTTTGATAATGTGTTATAAGGGAATGAAAACCTAAGCCCCACTTGCCTTTGCTGCTGCTCCCGAGGCCGGGTGGGTTTAGGGCACTCGGTGGGAATAAAACCAAGAGTTGTGCAGCAAAAAGTGTCTCTACCCTGTCAGTCACTGCAGGCAACACGATCCCATCACCTCCAGCTGACCCCGGGAAGCTGTGCGCTGTTTCATGAAAAAATCCTGGAGCTCGCTGATGGCAAAGTGCCCTCCAGACAGGGCTTGCACAACCCCGACCCGTCCCCAGCCAAGGCACGGCCCGGCGGGATTGGGAACCGACACAGACAGAACCAGGGCTGGGGAGCTGCTGGGATTAAACAGCCGCGTTTCCAGCGGTGCTGCCGAGCAGGGGATGGACACAACCCCAGCAGGAAACCTGCCAAGCCAAACTGCTGGGAGCGGCAACGCTTCCAGGAAAAGAAAACAAACCCCTGTCGGGCCGGGAAGGGCTGGAGAACAAACCCTGCGCTCGGCTCTGCCCTCTCTGCCTTCCCCAAGCCTACAAGGGTGAGTGGGGAGAGCAGGGCAGCGCAGGGTGTCTGCACACAGGCAGACACACAGCACAAGTCCTTTTGTCTCAGGGATGCCCACGGGACAGAAGGGGCAGCGCTGGCACAGCCAGTCCTGTGCTGAATCCCTTCTGCTGAGGAGGCCTCCCCTTCCCAAAGAGCCGCTAATCCACCACCCTTCAGCTCTAAAATTCATACAAATGATTTTATTCATAATTAATTAAGGCCTGTAAATGTGGAAATTAAATTACCATTTACAGTGCAGAAGGAGATAGAGGAAAACCTGGATGGCAGCGACAGCTCTGCATGGATCAGGAGCCCGTGGGGGATGCGGGCTCTCTGGCAGGCGTGTTGAGAAATCATACAGCGAAATCTGTGTTAGCTCAAAATACAGATTTCAACACCTTTAAAAGGCTGCTCAGGCCCAGTCACCAAGCTAGAGACCTTTATGTCTTAGGTTCCAAATTAACCCCAAAACTCAGGTGCCCTGAGCTCAGCTGTCACTAATCCCCAGGACTTTGCATTAGGAGCACATTTTCAGGACAGCAAAAGCCCCAGTGTTCCTGTTGTCACTTGGCTCCTGGGCTGGCAAACAAGCTGTTGGGAGAACAAAGGAGCCGCTCCTCCTCAGCCCTATGCAACCTCACCTTCCCAGTCAGATCAGGCTGCCAGGGAAGGGAGGACATACAGGAAAACAGATGGCCCCACACTGAACACGAGGCAGAATTCACTCGAGGGGCCGGGGAGGGAACAGGATGAGCAAACTGCAGCTCAACACCACCCCTGAACTCAGCCCTGCCACCACGGCATGGGCCTGCTGTGACAATCCACGGCCACCAATGTTCACTCCCTAATTCACCAGGGAAAGACTGAAAAGTAATTCTGCTTCTCATTTCAGGGGCAAAGGAGCATCTCAATGGGTGGCGGGGGTGATTCCATGGTAGTTTCAAAGGCAACTCCTCCCCATCCCGGATAGCCCAGGGATGCACTCAGTAGCAGGATCCAATACAAGAGTGGGGATCTTTTTCCTCTTATAGTCAGCTCCCGGTTTGCCCAATTGCCAAGGGATTTTTAGGCTGAGAAGATGGTCTGTACACAATTACTGAAAGGGACCAGGGAACAGATGTGTCCCACACATTCCCATGCTCAGCAGGGCAGGCAGATTGCAGAAAGGGTAATGGCCATGCTGAAATTCAGCAAAGAAGAAAAGGTTCACATACGTGACCTTTCTGGTTCTGAGCAGCCAAAAATAACAATGCACCAAGTACAGGGAAGCTTCAGGGTAAGATTCCCCCAAAAATCCTTAGAGAAGTCAGTGAGGGCTGAGCGGGTGCCTGTGCCAAGTTTTCCTCACAGAGGAAACAGGGGGAGGCTCCTTGTAGCGCCCCACAGGAGCCTTTTGGGATCAGTCCTCACTTGGCAAGGCAAACCCACCGTGCCAAGGAACAGCACAGGCATGTTTGGCGCTGGAAAAGCAGGCTCTGGGGAGATTGAGAATGTGGATAGCAGGAACAAGAAGAACTGCTCCGTCTGGTCCCTCCTCCTCCTCAGGCGGCGGTGGCCACGAACCCGCTGTCTGTGTGACTCCGGCCCCCTGGCGAGTCCCTTCTGCCGCTGACACACCGAGGATGTGGCATTCCGGGAGGGAGCCACCTCTCCCAGGCTGCTGATTCACACCTTCAGCTCCACAGGAGCCCAGGTCAGTTCCTGAGGGGTGGCTGCTCCATCAGCACAGTCAGAGATGAGCACTTCCAAAGTGCCTGCAGGCACACTCGCACTCAGAGACAGAGCACCAAAGGAACTGCAGCTCCTGTGGAACAGGCAGGGAAAACCCACGGCTTGCTTCCTGCAATAGGTCCAGTAGCAAACATGGTTCCATCCTCCCTTCCAGTTGAGGCTATTCCAGCTGCTGATGGGCTCAGCCCCACAGAGGCCAAGGCTTTACAAGGCAATCCATCTCCTGTATTTACACACCACGAGTGTAAGAGCTCAGCAGATGCCCCAAGTGCAGCTGGTGTTTCAATGCCAGACCCAAGGGACATCATCTCTGTGTGTCTGCACCTCCAAGCTCCAGCAAGCTCAGTGATCACAGTGGAGCAGAACAGAACTCTTGGATTCCAGTTGGAATGAATGACAATTTCAAAGATCCAGCTCAAATTTAGTCCAGGGAAGGGCAACAAAGCTGGTGAAGAGTCCAGAGTTTTAAGTCTGAGGAGGAGAGGCTGGGGGAGCTGGGAAAGGGGCTGAGCCTGGGGAAAAGGAGGCTCAGGGGGGACCTTGTGGCTCTGCACAACTCCCTGACAGGAGGGGACAGCTGGGGGGAACAGGGACAGGAAGAGAGGGAACGGCCTCAGGCTGGGCCAGGGGAGGCTCAGGGTGGACACCAGCCAGAATTTCCCCATGGAAAGGGTGCTCAGGCCTCAGCAGGAGCTGCCCAGGGAGGTTTGGAGTGTCCATCCCCGGAGGTGTCCAAGGAACTCCTGGATGTAGCACTCTGTGCTCTGGGCTGGTGACAAGGTGGGGATGAGGCACAGGTTGTATTTGATGATCCTGGAGGTCCTTTCCAACACAAATGATCCTGTGATTCAGTGATGCCATCAAGTCAGTGCCAAATAACGAGACGTGGGTGAGAAGTGAGCTGAGGTGCACCTCACAACATCCCTCCCACACTGAGGGGAGCCAAAGGCCCCTCCAAAGGCAGCTCTGCAATGATTTGCAGGCAAATCTCTTCTTGAACACCTCAAGAGTTACAGCCATGTCCCAGGCCCCCAGGAGAAAGACATTTCCAGAGAGAAGGTGCTTCCACACTCCCTGGCCAACACAGCTCTTTCTGCAAAGCACTGTTTTGTGAAGCCTGACTTAAACCAGACCCCACTCCTGCAAAACACATCCTCCCAAAACCTCCTATTCCCATCACACAAACCTAACAGGGGTGCTTCCAAACACCATCCCCACGCCTGTCCTGGCACCCTGTAAGCCTTTGGGAAGTGTGAGCAGGGAGCACCGTGCCCAGCTCCCGGATTTTGTTTGCACATTTGCTGTCTCACTTAATACCAGATGATCCCGACCACGTGGGCACGGCGGTGCTCTGAGCCCCCCGAGCTGGGTCTGAACGCTGCCATCCTCATCCCTGCCCCCAAGGAAAAGCCACCAGTGTTCTGACAGCCCAAATCCCAGACACTTCCCAGTAGCACCGGCACAAACTCCGGAGCACGCCGGCAGGAAAACAGCAATTTCCTCATCAGAACAACTTCCACTCACAGCAGGACCCAAACCAGCAGAAACACCTTCTGCAAACGCCCCCTCACCAAAGCGAGAGCACCTCGCACATCATAAACGCCACTCCTGAGCTGGGCATCAAGGGCTTTGCTTCCTAATGAGCCTTTTCAAACCAGAGCAGACAACGACCACAAAACAATTACAAAGAATAACACTGGAAAATGCCCATTAGGAAGAGTACATGAAAAAAGCTTCAAAGAAGAAAAACTTTGACAAAGACACTCCTCATTTTTACCCAGCTACAGACAGTACTAATTTAAGGGAAAACATTTGGCTGAAAAACACAGAATAATAGAACAGAATTTGCTTTAATTATGTAACTGACTTCCCACACAAACAAATCCAAGCTATGGAGAACGCTTTTAAAATGCCACGAGTTGAGCCAAAGAGGAGAATATGCCACAGTAATTAATGTTTCCTTGCAATCTCTACAAGATAGTCACCATTTGGCTTTGCCCAGGGGAAATAAACACTGCTGCAAAGTGACGTAAAACACTGCTCCAGAGTAAAACCTGTCTCTGCCCCGTCCTGATCTCTCCCTGGAAAAATCCACACGTGCACATGAGCTGAGAGAAGTGGGTGAGCTCCCGAAGGCATTTTCTGGACTGGGCAGCCCCTCTCCATCCCTGGCTCCCTGTGGAGCACGGCCAGGGCACCCAGCACGGGTGGCAGGGAACCAGTGGCCAGCCCAGCCCCTGGCATCTGTCACTGAGGTTCCTGGGGCAGCTTTGGGGGCTTTGGGACCCTGGCAGGGCTCTGCTGCCCCTTTCCCACCGGGACCAGCGGCAAAGCCACCGCAGCCACTCGTGGTGTGGCAACCAGGACAGAAATGAGTGGAAATTACTGTCACCCCCACCTCAGGACACTGCCTTCAAGTATAAAAACTTCTTACTCCAGCTCCATTTCTACCCAGCTGAAGCATCCCAAGCTGCCCGAGGTTATCAGCACAAACATCAAACGTGCAGAGCAGCGTCAGGCGTCAGCAGCTGCCCCAGTCACAGCCATGCCAGAGCAATCTGCTCACCCAGCAATGATCACCGGGATCCCAGGGAATTGCACACACAGGAAAAAAGGAAAATGAGATAGATAGATATATAGATAGGGAAGAAGAAAGCGCACCAGGCAATTAAAAAGAAAAGAAGAATATAAAATCCCTTCACATCAGAGGCGAAATCGTCATCCAGGCTATTGCACTCCATTAACTTTTTAGCAGTGCTACCCATTCAAGGCAAATATCAGACAGAGAATTTATACTTCAAGCCTTTTGAAGCAAACCTTCTTCCAGAAAAAAAAAAAAACAACCTGATAGCAATCCATTTGCAGTGAGGAAAAAAGGGATTCCCTCTCACACAGCAAAGTCAGCAGCAAAACTCCCTGATTATTGCAGCATGGTGTCAGCAATACATCTGATTTGAAAGGGGCTCAGAAGTCAAGGCTTAAAACAAGCCAGTAAAGTCAAATACTTCAGCAGTGAAGGGCTCAGAGGCAGTGGGGTTTTTGGGAGCTTTGATATATTTATTTATTCATGTTTTCCCTCCCCAGTTTGTGACACTGTCATATGAAAAGCTTGATCTAAACCCCAAAGGGAAGAATACCAGTTTATTGTATTTTTTTATCCTGTTTAAATGGCAGGAGGAGATTTGTGGACCCTCCGTCAGGCAGCAGCTCCAGAGCCAGGCTGCTTTCCCAGGGAAGAAGCCAAAAGCTTCTCCTGTCAGTGGGATGCTCATGCAAACCCTCCTTGCTTTAATTCAGGGTTGTCCTGATCCCCTTGCCTGTGGAGAAGGAATGGAACAGTGAGAAGGACAACTTTCCCTGTAGCCCAGCAAAGGTCTGACAGGAAACACAGCCCAAATTCCCCCAGCATCTAAACCATTTCCACTGGGAATTCCCACAGCCAGGAAAGGGAGAGCAACAGCAATTCCACAGAGTCACGAGAGGCACAGAGAGGAGCAACAACTTCCCATCAAAGACTTGTCCTGCTATTCCAGCACAAGCTCCTTTTGTAAAGAAAAAGGAAAAAAAATGCAGATTTCTGCTTGAAGTGTATTTTGGAGGTTACATAAGGGATGTTAAAAGAACGAAAACCCTTTTAATTCTTTGTTAAAAGGAAACTTCCTGAACAAAGGCCCTAGGAAGAAATCAAAACAAACTCCTGCCACAGTTGCACACCATTGACTCAAGACCCCTCTGCTGAATGCACACGAGGAGTCTTCAGGCTTCCCCTGCACTTCCGAGTGTTCAACTCCTCTGCTCTTAACACTGGATCAAATAAATAAAGCAAACTGAATACTGTATGCATGAGTAACTCCTGACTTCAAATATTTATGCCAGACTATTCTCATTGCCCTGATGTGGGTCATCCCCAGTGCCAAGACATCCAGATCCACGGCAGCAAAGACCAGGCAGGATGAGCACCAGGAATGCTCTTTGCCACCTGCGATCACTGGAGCTGCTGGTGGCTCTCAGCTACCAGGAAGGAAAGGAAGGTCCCCACAGTCACGGGATCAGACAGCAAAGCCAAACAGGAGGGATGGGGGATCCAGGGGGCATCACAAAGAGCATTCCCAGCAGGTCAGGGAGGGATCCTCCCCCCTGCTCAGCCCAGGATGAGCCACATCCCTGGGCAGCACCCAGCCCTGAACAGAGACCAAAGAGGGTGGGGCGTTTTCCTCCCTGGGGATATCCCATCCCCCTGCGGACACAATCCTGTGCCCTGTGCTCTGGGATGGCCCTGCTGGAGCAGGGAGGTGGCACCAGGTGACCCACAGTGGTCCCTTCCAGCCTGAGCCATTCTGGGAAGGGGTTGGTTTGACTGCAGGTTTCTAAGAGAAGTCTGCTCCCAAACATTATCCTGCACTGAAGCATCCACACAAGTTAGATCAGCACAATTAAAACGAGCCAGAACAATCCTATTACAGCCAGGTTGGCTAGTTTCTAACACAGACAAGCTTAAATACATACTTAATTAGCTATTTTAAGGAAGCTCAGTAGTCTCTTTCTAGGAGCAGCTTTCCAGAACTCAAGGGATCACCAGCAGCAATTTTAAAAGGAAAAAAACCCAAAGCCATTTCCTTCTGCAGCAGCAGCCCCATGGAGCCCACGGGCACAGGGACACACTGCTCCCCTTCCCCAGCCCTGGGGCTGTGCAAACCCACATCACAGGCTGCCTTGAGGCCCTGTACCCTGGGGGGGCTGAATGCCACACCTGGAGCTGCAGCCACATTCCGGGGGCCAGGAGAAGTCTCACTCACTGGGGCAGATAACAAAAGTACCAGTGCAAGCAGCTGCCTCTTTATTCCCGTTCTCCTGTGTGACAGGAGCTGGCAGCCCCTGGCAGGGTCACTGCAGCTGAACCACGGGGCACAGCATCCTGTGATACTCACAGCCTCCTGCTTAGACCTGGATTTATTTTCTTTTTCAGTGTTTTCTTTGTCAGGCAGACACCATTGTACATGAAATGCTAAAGTACGCTGGGCCCTCAGGTCACGGGCTGGCCACCACTTCAACACAAATAAATACTGAGGGGAATGCTGGCTTATAGTCACCTCAAAATAAAAAAAACACCCACAACTAAGGACACTACTTGAACCAAAATAGCAGCATGTTTACTTTAGGCCTCTGGAGTGGGAGCAGGTACTGCAAGCCAAGTACAGAGAGGGCAGAGTAAGTGGCAGCAGCACTCTGATAACGAGAAAGGGAGATGAAAACAGACCCAAACAGCAGAACAAACCTTGAAGAGATCTGAAAGGAGAAACCCAAGGTCTGACAATCACTTTGACATCACTGTGATTTAGCTACATGGCTGGAGAGATCACTGTCAGTGTTTAAACACCCTTAAACACTATTTCTACAAGTTGTATCTTATTCTGTAAAAAGCAGTTACACAAAACAACCCCACTTTGGCACACTTTCAGGCCCTGAATTTTAGAATGCTCTAAAGTTAAACGAGAATGGGAAATTTTAATCTCAGCTAGGAGAAACAGTATTTGAAACAGAGAAAACATTGGCACAGGTTAGCAAAAGACAAATTGATTGAATCTCTTTCAAAAGCTTAGAAGGGTAGAAATTATCTTTCTCCACTGAGCTTACAGACATCATTTTAAAGGAAGGCATCCCCGGAGGAGTGACACTGCCATACCCAGCTGGAAAGACAAGATTTAAGGCTGGGTTGAGTTGTGTTGGCAAGGCAGAGGAGCTCCACTGGTATCAGCTGTCCTACACACTCAGGCCAAGCCAGGAGATGTTTCATGGCACCACAGAGAGTGACCTCAGCTCTGAGCTGGCTCTGGCAAGGCACAGAGTGGCCCTTGAGGCCCCACAGCCCATGGACTCATCCCAGCCTTCCATCTCAATCTGCCTCCAAGTCAAACCACCACCGACTACCATCCTGCTCCTGAAACATGCAATGGCACATGCAAGAAATACACTCCACTTGATCTGGGAGACAGACCAGAGCCCAGCACTTCTTAATTTCTTCAACAGAAACCCCTGATGCCTCAAAAACAAGAACATTCCAGCAGCATTTGGCTGTCTGCTCTTGGTGAAAGAGAAGAGGAAGGTTACCAGTTCTCTTCAACAGGTACCTAAACATCAGGAAGGAAGGGCACCTTCTGCAGAGGAGCAGAAAACAACACACACAATTGCCTCTCCTTCCCCATATTTCTGTCATCTGCCCATTCTGCAATGCTACAGAGCAACAGGAAAGCCCAAAGCATCCTGCACACAAAAGAAGAAAAGCTGGTCCTGCACAGAGACAAAGAAGGAGGTGCAGGACCTGCCCCTGAAGCACAAACAGGTTCAGACACTTTCTCTTTGCAGAGATAAAGTGTTTCACACACAGGTCCTCCCACCACCTCCAGCATTAAAGTGCTGGGGAAGGAAGAAAGGAAGGAAGCATGTGCTGAGAGAATATTGTACATTTGCACCAGGCACCTTGATAGGGTGAACAGCTCTGTGTCCTCTGTATTAAACAGGGGCCTGTGATTAATTGCACAGACATGCTAGAAATGAACTTTTTTAAATTGGGGGGTTTGGGGTTTCAATTTGTTTTGGTTTTCTTTTTGACACAGAGCCCTTCCCTTGGGACAGCTTGCTCTTTCTATCCACACTGAGGGGAAATCCAGAATTGCCAGCCCAAGCTGAGCGAAGACACTTCTAACTCCTCGACTCCCCAAGTGCTTCTGTATTTTCATAATCACTTACCCCAGAAATTCCTGAGCTGGAAGGGCCCCACAGGGATCATCCAGCCCAGCCCCTGTCCCTGCACAGACACCCCATAATCCCACCCTGAGCACCCCTGGCAGTGCTGTCCAAAGGCTCCTGGAGCTCTGGGGCTGTGCCCATTCCCTGGGCAGTGCCCAGCACCTCTGGGGGAAGAACCTTTCCTGAAATCCCACACAAACCCCTCCCGACAGTTTTCTCCGTGGTGATGAAATGCTCCCTTCTCACCAAGCCCAGTGCAGGGCTGGGACCAGAACCAGTCAAGCACAGGCTGCTCCATGTTTGGCACAGCTCTGCAGATGATGCAGGTCCACCACTGAAGTCCAACTGAGAGCCGAGATGAAGAAGATCATTTATTGACACGGAGAGAGACACTCAGCTCAGCAGACCAGCACAGCAGCACCAGTGCAGGGAAAGCCCTGTGCACACCCAGGCAGGGCAACACCCCTGGGGAACTCTCAGAAATGCAAAATGACTCTCATTGCTTCCTTGGAAAGCTTTCAAATGTACAAAAAATATGGAATTTCCCAGCTTCTCTTTGGGAGAAGGGTTATATTCTTTTTAGGACAGCCTAAAGGCAGACCAGTGTCCACCATGGGCATTATGTTGAATCACCAAGGGTACCACTGTTTCCCCCTCATTCTGACCCAGGTTTCCCCCTGCACAAAGAGGACCACAGAACACAGATGTCTCCCGAGGTCCCCAGCCACAAGTGGGTGCTGACAAACCCCTTCACATGAATGAAGAAACCCCTTCACAGAGACCCAGCAGGAGACTTCCCTGCACCTAAGAGATTACTTGGGATAAACAGGTCCCTGTCTGCCTGTGCTGGAGCAGATGAGCCACAAGGCAAAAAATCCACACATTCCTTCTGTCAACAAGGATTTGGGATGATCTGAGAGAAGATCCCCAGCCCAAGCTGCTCACATTGTCCTGAGGCTCGCTCCCACCACACATGAGCTCTCCCCTCTCCTGCCCATGAAAACAGGGAATGAGTTCCCTCCCTGTGCATGAGACTCAGTTGTTCACTGATTGCAGAGACCTGGAGCATCTGCAGCAGGCAGATCTCCCCAGGCATTTCATGTCCTACCAGTCCCAGCTCCCCACAGGATGATTGCCATTCGGGTGCCGTGGATCCTACAAAACTCTGCTTCCACTGCTGCTGCCAAGCCTTGCAGCACGCCAGAGCTCCAGTCCTTCTGGGAAAACATTCTTTCCTCTTTTTGTCCATCCATATCCCTTTGTTTTTGGCCCCTACCCCGGGATGAAGCAAACAGGTCAGGCAGGAGCCAGGCTCAAGGATGCCCTTCCACGCTCCCAGCACAAGGAACAACCTGAAGCATAATTTCTCTTCATGAAAATTTGGGCTCTCTACAGAAAAACTAGAGAATTTGCTCCTAGGGCTACACCAAGCTGAGAGCTTTAGGATCAGGGTTCAGTCCCATTTGCTGCTGCCTCTCCTGCTCCCACTGCAGGGCAAAAGGAGGCAATGGGGAAAGCACTGCCAAAAAAAATATAAAATCAACTTGTAACGTGCTCCACTGGAATGGAACAATCCAAGGCAGCAAGAAGGTACCTGGTACCCCAGCAAGGCCTGGCTCCATGTCTGAGCTTTGCAGGAACAGAGATCAAAACACCAAAGTGGAGGGGCCAGGGCCAGAAGCAGCCACAGAAGCTCAGCAGGGAGGCAGCAAGTGTGCCAAGGAGTGTGCAAACTCACCTGGCCAGAGCTCCAGGTGTCCAGCAGGAGCAAGGGCACCTGCTTGTCCTTCCAGCAGCAGTCCTGGCACAGCTGCCCTGCCCAGACCTGCACAGGAGCAGGGGACACAGGAGAAGCCCCCCAGCAGCCACATCCATCTGCCTCAGGAGCTCCTTGGGACTGGAAGAACAGTTTAGTTCTGTGAAACAGCCAGGAAAACCAGAGAGCCTGGGGGGCAGATGGGGGCAGATAAAGCCTACCTGGAGCAGGGGCTAAGGCAAGGAGATGACTCCCCGCCACAAAAATGCAGACAGCCTATCTATCAGACCCCGGGGGGTCCCTTCTGAGGGATGTTTTCCCTTCTTTTCCAGGAAGGGAAAGCAGGGGGGAGTGTCTTTTGGCACTCAAATACAGAACAGACCTACTTTCTGTTGGCCAAACCTACATGCACACCTTCCACACCCCGCTCCAGGCACCTCCTCACTGTGCCCCTGCCTGTTTCACCCCTGGACAAGGCCAGGGGGGAGGACATCAGTGAAGATTCCAACCGCAGTGGGGACAAAAGGCAAGGAAAAGGGATGGTGTGTGGGATCTGTCACAAGTCAAGTATTTGAATCCACAACTGCAGCCAAGCACTACACAGGTCCATGTTTCACCCTGGCTCGATTTGAGGGTGCCCATACTCACAGGTTTTGTTTTACAAAGTCTGCTGTGCCAAAAACAGAGCCCAGCTCTGCTTCTGAGAGCTCTGGGGGAACTTTGTTCCCTCTCCATGGAAGTGCTATTTGATGTCTTTGCTGGTGACAAGGACAGTGGGACTGATGACACCCAGCTCTGTGAGGGAAGGGATCCAGAGGCACCTGGATGGGCTGCAGAGGTGGCACTGTGACAACCTCGTGATGGTCAATAAAGCCAAGGGCAGCTGCTGCACCTGGCTGGGGGCAATGCCAAGGACAAACACAGGCTGGGAGAGACTGAACTTCCCACTGCCACGGGGCAGGGATGGATGGGATAGAGGGAAGGAATTCCTGCCTGGGAGGGTGGGGAGGGACTGGAATGAATTGCCCAGAGCAGCTCTGGCTGCCCCTGGATCCCTGGCAGTGCCCAAGGCCAGGTTGGACACTGGGGCTTGGAGCAGCCTGGGACAGGGAAAGGTGTCCCCCAGGGCACTGGGTGATCCTTAAGCCCCCTCCCCCCCAAACCACCCTGGATTCCCTGCAGCGGGGGAGCCATGCCCATAGCCCCAGCCCGTGCTGCCTGCAGTGAGCAATGCAATTAGCCCTGAGCACTCTGCACACACTGCAGGGGCTGCAGGAGCTGTGAGCTCTCACACTGCACTTCCTTCACCCTTCACCTCGGCCACACACACATCACAAAAATGAAATAAACCAACAACCCCACCCACAGCACGGGTCTGGCCATCAGCTGAACTGCTGGCTGTTGGTTAACATGGTCCAGGCCTTTCCTTGAGCCATCACAAGCCTCACACAACACACACCTGACAGATACAAAGTCATCTGCCAATTTTCAAGTTCGTATTACCCAGAGAGAAACTCGTGCAGTCCTCACAAAACCTGATGCACGTTGTTAAAAACCGAGTGAGAGGCTCCCTCTGGGAAAAAAAAAACCAAAAACCCTTGCTAAATACAAACAGGCTGCAAAATCCCCCCAACAAACATTTACTGAAAGCTGGGGGAGCATTTTAGAGAAGCGTTGGTAGCACCTGCCCAGGGTCTACCCTCATGCCTAGGACTGAAGGGTCTGGCACTATTCAGTACCTTCATACTATGAATACAGACATACAGATGTATTTCATAGGGGAAGAAAACTCAGGGTGATGTGAGAATGCCTTCATGGGAAGAGGGAGCTGCACAAAGATCTGCCTTGTTCATTCAGGCTCTGTTCACCCTAAATCCTGCCCCAGCAGGGACCTCCAGACACAAGTGGCCGAAGGAAAACTGTCCTTTTATTCTCCCAATCTCCTGAAGCCTTCCTGTGATGCAAATCAGAACATTCCCCTGAAATCACGAGCTGCCAACAACTTCCACATGTAGAAGAGAAGTAGGAATTTCACACCAATTCCAAGTTGAAAGCCAAACAGCTTTAATTTGGGACACAAGGACAAAAACGTGCATTGTCAACAAATAATTTCCCCAAATAAAACAAGGCACTCAGCCTCTCTCACACAACCCTTTCAGAGAGGACAGAGGCACATCAGGAGGGTTCCAGTGCAATAATTACAATTAATCCATGGCTAAATCTCCTAATCACCCCGGGCAAACACCATTCTCAGACATTTGTAAACCGCAGAATCATCCAGGTTGGAAAAGCCCTCTCAGGCGTGGATCTAACCCGTGTCTGCACCCCACCCTGTCACAGCACTGAGTGCCACATCCAGGCCTTCCACCCTTCATGGACACTCCATTCCAACGCCTCATCTTTCTGTGAAGAAATGCCTGCTGGTGCCCAACCTGAACCTCCCTAAATGACACATTCATTCCTCTTCAAACCATCCTACTCATGAAAATTTCACTGAGAAAAGAAACTGGAAAACGCCCAGGTAACACCAGTTACTTCATTCAAAGCTCCAAGAAAAGCAGATTCTCAGCCAAGGCCCAAGAGCCCCCCACATTGGGGGGTCCCACCCTCCCTTCCAGCTCCTCGGGCTGGGGTTTAAATGGTCCATGAGCTGCTCCAGTAACTGGATACACTGAACCCCCACCAAGTCCCTCTTACTCAGTATATTCCACCTAACACAGAGAACAGATTTAAACAGGCAGGGAATGAGTTTAACCACGCCATGGGACACAAAAAGCCTGAGAGCAGACAAGGGTAAGAATAGAAATTCTGGCAGTTTTTGTGACACTTCAGTTCTGTGTCTCGCGTGGCAGGTTTAGGAAAGACCTCAAACACTGACTTGACTTTGCTTTATTACCAGAGGAAAGGAAATATTCCAGCATGGGAGCCCTGAAGCTAAAATTAAACCCCTGTAATTTGGGTTCAGCAGGAGTTGGTACAATTCAGATCCCGGCCACAATGAGAGGTCTCCAACATTATCAACTGTCAACAATTACTACTGGCCAGGCACACAAACCAGCTTTGTTCTGCACTGGAAGCCACAAATGCAAGCAGCAGTAATTGCTACCAAAGGCAAAACACACAAAAACCCCAGCCAGGCCATCCAAAATAACTCTCCAAAGAGGAATGAATACAGCAGTGGACACAGAACTCTTGCTATCTCCACTCACAGCTTTGAAAGACCAAGAGTAAAATCTGATATGCACACCCAGCAAAGCAGGGGGCTAGCAAGGAAAAAGGACCCTACAAGACACTTGTTAACGACTGGGAGTTGAATGCACGTTTAATGGAACATCCTGTTCACTGGTGATGGAATTTCATTAGCAGTTTAAGGGAAAGCGACACATGGAAGAGACAAAACACCATCAATTTCTCCTGGGACTGCACACATTGCCACTCTGAGCCCCAGCAAGCTCATCCCAACCCGAATTAAAACCCAAATCAATTAATACTAATGGCTCACCTTATTTTCACAGAGGGATCCTTGCACTCCAGCAAGCCTCCATAAAAAAGCGAAGACAAAAGGCGATTTGCACAAAAGCAACTCATTTGTCTGGTGTTTTTATATTCATTTAGCCATGCATTTCATTATGCTGGCAGGTGATTCTGTCAGCTCCAGTGCCCTTCCTCACCACCAGCCCTGAGCAAAGGGCCAGCACGAGCCCATCCTGCTGTTAGGACTCACAGAACAAATGAAGGGTTATGAGTCGTGGGAGAAATCCCACAGCGACTGACTTCACTGCCAGATCTGCCAAGGTGTCAGTGAGACTCTGCCAGGACACAGGGATGGCCAAGGCAGGAAATGTGTTTTAGCAGAAACAAGCCAGGATTTATGATCACAGAATCCTGGCACGGTTGGGATCACTGGAGATCACCCAGCCCAACCCCTCTGCCCAGTCAGGGTCACCTGGAGCAGGTGACACAGGAATTCTGGAATTTGGGATGTCCCCAGAGATGGAGAATCCCCACCCTCCCTGGGCAGCTGTTCCAGGGCTCTGCTCCCTCCATGGACAGAAGTTCTTCCTCAGGCTGAGGTGGAACCTGTTGTGCTTCAGTTCATGACCATCACTGACAGCTCATCATCTCTGATCACAGACTCCAAACCCTCTGGATCTGACCCCAAACTGCCATCCCCTGGAACCCTGATGGTACCAGAACGTTCGATTAACTGGAAAAGTTAACTGCAGTCAGCTTTCTCTGTGGGTTGTTTTTATTTTCCTTCCTGTGCTTCTGCAGAATTAAAAATGCCTCTGCAACTGCATCACACCTGCCCAGACAACAGGGAAAGGTTCGTGGAGAAGGAACAAGCTCCAGATGGAGCAAGTCCTGCAGGTAGGAATGCAGAAATGCAGGCAAGGCATGAATTTAGTCTTTCATGGAAGCTCCAAAGAGCACAGAAACTCCCCAAGAACTCGCTGGGTGGTCAGGAAGCCAGACTCTCAAGGTTTCAGACACACTTTCCAGAAGCAAACTGAGGTGAGGGGCTGGTGCAGCCAAACAGAGCCCTGCTGGAACATGGAGGGAGAGGCTTTTTGTCCAAGGCTTCGCTGGTGACTGAGGGCAGCCATTTCCAGGGAAAATCCCAGCAGAGGGTTCAGAGGAGGGACAGAGTGGAAGGGCTGGAGAGGCCCCAAGCCGGGGCAAGGGGCAAAGGCAGGCTAAGATTTGCCTTAGAAGAGGCAGAGTGTGATGGGCTGGGGTATGGGATAATTGGAAACAACAAAACCTGCCTGCTGCTACAGTACTGGATGGGTCCCACAGACAAGCAGGAACTGAATCCCAGCAGGAATTGCCCTGGCTTGCTGAGAGCTGTGTGTCTGGCTGAGCACTGCTTCTAAGGGAGGCTGGAAAGCCAGAGGGAGGGCTGAAGCCTCGACAAAACTACCAGGTTACTGTAAAACACAAAAATTAAACAAAAATACAAAAAAAAGAGGGAGGTGTGGAATCAAAGCACCCAAAAGCCAAGCAAAACTTTCCTAATGCTGCTGCATTTCTGCACACTTCCTCCTGCAAATCAGACAGACAAGACACAGGCAGTCAGGACATTCATGTTCTTGCAGAGGAGTGCTAGTGCAGCAGGAAAAATCGTGGGCAAAGGACTATGCCGCAGCTTTCTGGCACGAGGTTTCACATCTCTAGATAGAAGATGTTTGGAGTGAGAGATGAGAGATGTTTTCCAGCTGTGGTTTAACTGCAGCCCAGAGACATTCAGCTGCTCTATAAAGGTAGTTCCAAGAGCACTTTTTGACAACAAAGGGAGAGGAAACTCCAGTCATCTGATAGTGCTTTTGTCAGCCAGTCTGAGCACTGACTGAGGCGGGATGAGAGGGGTGACACACCAGGGAAAAAGATTTCTTTCTTTAGGTGCTTGGTTCGGGGTGAGCCCAGAGCAGCAGGATTGGGAGAGCAGAGATTTGGCTCCTGAGCCCCTCACAGCAGCAGTGCCAAGGGAAGGCAGTCCTGCCCCGCAGCAAGGCACACAATTAGGCAAAGCAAACGAGTTGTCAATAAACCCTTGAGCGTTCAATGAGATGTTGCTAATGGGGAGGCAAATGTACACTGTCAGAATCCCTGCCACGAGAGCAACAATCCCCAAGTTAGGCTTGATGTCTCCTCGATGAAGCTATTTTCAGCTGCTTTGAATCTTCTTCAGGAAAGGCAGTCTCGGAAAAAAAAATAAAATAAAAAAGAAGTCACGACTGTTCTGAGCTGAGATGCACACACTTAATCAGTCCAGGTGTTTAAATTATTTATCCACGAGGAGGAAAGCTGTACTAATCTTAGGCACAGCGCATGTGAAGGGGAAAAGCAGACACAAAGACATGCCAAAGGCTGTGATGCAGCAGAGAATCCTCTCACGCACAAGGGAACCGTGGCCAGAGGTGTCCCAAGCGTTTGCTGCTGCAGCCTGGCCGGCAGCACTCAAAACACAGAGATGTGCTGCTACCAGAGGAAAGGTTTCCCGACTGTGAGGTGAAATTACTGTTTGCAGCCAGCACAAAGCCCCAGTACAAGGAGACCTTTCCCTAGCTGGAAAGGGCAGAACTTTAAAACTGGGTTTTTTTCAAACCCAACCCCAGTGTCTGGGGGAAATGCAGCACTTCAGGAATTGCTGTGCCCCAAGTGAGAGCCACATCCAGTGCTCAGGACCAGCCTGCCCCTCCTCAGCACCAGCACACAGAAAACAGCCTTTCCTCTCCTCTCTGGCCTGAGCCTTCTCCTCCTCCCTCTCACCTGCCAAAGCTGCAGGGAGACTTCCCAGCTGGAAGAGACACAGCGTATCCCACTGCATATCCCTAACTCCCATTGGAACAAGCTCCAAGCTAAAACCCCTTCCCAGTCCGTGCCATATCACAAAGCTTGGGCTGAGCACAGAGAAGGAAAAACATTCACCTTTCCTTAAAGCCACTCAGAGAGAAGTTCAAGGTATTTCAGCTCACTTCCAGCCACTGCCAGCTGCTGTTTCAATCATTTTGTTTCTCTAATCTGGGCAGCACACCAAAGATCACAAGGTTTGGGTTTAAGTTTCATTTCAAAAATATCTCGTAGGAGAAGAATCATTCCTCCATTTTATTAAGCAAAGCCCATGGGCTGATGCAGGCAGCAGCATCAATGGGACATTACATACACGGTAAATATGTAAAGAGGAAAACATTGAGCTGGAAGGCTATTAATAAAAATAGAGAGGAAGACCCCTGAGACACTCACTTTGCAATTCCCTTTTACACAAGCCAACACTTCAAGTCTCCTGGCTGAGTTTCCCCCAGAAACCTACAAAGCACTTTACAGCATGGCTGCTCCAACCAAGACAAGTCCCCAGCAGGTCCATTTCCAAGGGAATGTGATGCTTGTTACTGACACAACACTTCAATGAACAAGGCGAAACCCACGAGGAGGCGACACCCACTGCCTGGAAAGTAACACGGGCTCTAATTGAGCTGCACGGGGAAAGTGACTTGTTGTAGCCAAGGTCCTTGAAATTACTGCTCAGATAAGCCTCGGGGAGACACTGCAAGAGGGACACGGTTTCACAAGGAGCAGCAGCCAAAGGAGAGGGCAAAGAGAAGGAAAGGAAAAACATAATGACGTACCAGCCTTCGGCACCATGGCCTGCCCGAGTGCCCCAGGCAGAGGGGATCCTGAGCCCCAGACCACCTTATTTCCAGCCTTCATTTGATGATTGCTTTCAGCTGACATCAGCCTTTTCCCAGACTGTGTTTTAGTCATTAGTTCTGGTCAGAGACAAGATCACAGAACCACAGAACCTCCTGAGCTGGAAGGGCCCCCCAAGGATCATCCAGCACAGCCCCTGTCCCTGCACAGACACCCCAACAATCCCACCCTGGGCACCCCTGGGAGTGCTGTCCAAAGGCTCCTGGAGCTCTGGGGCTGTGCCCATTCCCTGGGAGCCTGGGCAGTGCCCAGCACCCTCTAATATCCAACAGAAACCTCCCTGGCACAGCTCCAGCCCTTCCCTGTCACTGTCACAGAGGGCAGAGATCAGAGCTGCCCCTCTGGAGGAAGCTGCAGACCCCAATGAGATTCCCCTCAGTCTCCTCTCCTCCAGCTGAACATTCCAAGTGTCCTCAGCTGCTCCTTGTATGGCCCCTCCAGACCCTTCACCATCCTCATATCCCTCCTTTGGACACTCTCCAACAGCTTGACACATCTTTTTAATGTTGTGGTATCCAAAACTGCCCCCACTTTTTGTCTTTTTTGCTTGGGGTTATTTTTTGTGGATTATTTTGGGTTTTTTAATTAAAGTGCCTTTTACTCTAAGCCTAATTACGTTGGGGGCTGACATTTCCCATTCCTGTTTTCATGGCAGAGGGACACACCTGAAGATCTGCTTGGTAGTTCAAGGCTTTTAAACATGTTCCCAGATAAGCACAGCTGCGTTTTTAACAGTAGCTGAGATTACAGAATTTAAGAAAGGAAAATTTGATATAACGTTTCATGCTTTAGTTAACAGTCTTCCAAGACACAAAGCTGCTCCAGTTGCTCTGGAAACTGTAACTTGGACACAGCGATGCAGATACATCAGCCCCCTGGCTATAAATGAAACCACTTTAGCAACAGTGCACATTTGTATGACAAACATTTATTAAAGCAAGCATTGCATCCCGATCCTCCTATAGCAAGGGCACATCCCGTGCTCCTCCACAACACTGCACAGCTCTGATTTCCTCTGAGCTGCAAGGGACAGAGTCAGGGGGGCCGTGGGTTTACCACTGAAATCACAACCCCCCAGGTGAGGGAGGAAGGGAAACAGGAGTGGGTGTTTGAAGGACGCACCGTGGAGCCAAAGCAGGCACGGCTGGAAGCCAACACCAGCACCAAGAGCAGGGCTTGACACACAAAGGGACACGGTGGCCGGGCTGGGATCTGGGGCACACACTCCTGGCCCAGGAGAAGGCACTGGGAAGCTGGGAGCAGAGCAAGAACAGCCCCCGGGAGGAGGAAAGCAGGAGGGGGACGCTCCAACACCGCGTAGGAGGATGAGTGAGGGGTGCTTGTGGAGGAGGACTGGACACAGCACCACACCAGATGCCAGACACATGGGCTTTTTAAAAACAGGGGGAAATATTCCATACACAAACGACGGCCTGAGTGCTGGTTGCTGTGGAAACCGTAACTTTGAATTCAGTGCCTAAAACCCAGCACTGCTATTTATACCGTGCTCCCCACTACAGCACGAGAACTTTGCCTGGAAAGCGGAGCTCTGGTACTCACAAACATGGTTCTCTTCCCTTTACACACACTGATCCCCTCACACCAGCCAGCACGAGGTTCTCCCAAAGCTCCCAGCCACTGAAGGGCTACGCAGCACCATCACCTCTGATGGGCTAACAAACCCCCACCACTGCCTTTTCTCTTCTGAGCAAGACCAGGTGAATCCCTGGACAGACATGGGGCAGGAGTCATTGGATTCTGCTTCAGACAAGAGCACCCAGAGACACCAAAAAGGCAATTTCAAACAGCAGTTTCTCTTGTCTCCCTCAAGGCAAATTCCAGTCAGCATCACCTGAGATTATGCAGGGCCAGAGCCCAAAGTCAGTTATCATTAGAGATGACGAGCATTTGTGTAAGGACTCCAGAATATTGCCTTTAATATCCCAGAAAGCAGAACTGGGTCATTAATGCAGGAATAACAACAACAGCAGAAAAGCTGCAGAATAAACCATTTTGGGGAGAATCCCTGTAACAACACAGATTTTCAAGCTGCTCTGCTGCTGGAGAAGGAAATGGCTTTTCCCTCCATGGGAATGATGATTCTGGGGCAGCAAGTGCTCCCGCAGCTGAAGTGGGAACGGGAGAGATCTGCCTGCAGCCAAAGCTGAGGTGAGCCAACTATGTCACATTCCTTTTCCACCTCCACCATTCCAGGGCCTGGAAGGGAAGAACCAGCCCCATTCATTCCCCACCCACTCCCCAATCCTGTTTTCCCCCAAGCAGGATGAAGGTGCAAGTGTAGCACAGCCAATAACTATCACAGGGTGACAACCCTGTTCAGAGACACTTCCCAGGACCTGGCACCTATCGGTCCCCAAATCAGCGCAGAAGGGCAAAGAAGGCAAAAGCTGAGAGGGAACCACACTTGCCAAGGTCACTCACACCTTCAGAATCCCACGGGACCGTCCCATCCGTGGGGCTCCCTGGGAAGCAGCAAGGACAGCAGCTCCATGCAATCCACCAGCAACACTCTGCCTGCCCATGGCAGGGTTTTCCAGGGGAAGGGCAGCCAGGGACTGCACAGGGACAGGAGTGGGGATACTCCTGGAGCTGCCAAGCCAGGAAGGGCAGCAGGAAGTTGTTCTCTGTGGGACTGGGCTCTTACAGCACAGGTGAAGGAGGTCTCGTCTGCCCTTGCTCAATAATTTACATCACAGCAGTGAAGTGTCATTGAAAATGGCAGGAGCATTTTAATAATACAGGAAGGGGGAAAGATACTCTAATCACAGACACGCAACTAATCCCTCCACAGATCTCAGCCGCCCCTAATTTATTCCAATACATTTTTTAGTCAAAAATTCAAAATCATTAACAACTCCCGAGTGACACCTACTCCCTAGTTCCCGTCAGTTTCTGTTAGCCCAGTCCTCCGGATGCCCCAACTCAGTGGGAACGAAGGACCATTGCTGAGGGACAACATGTCTGTTTCTCCCTGCCCAGGACCACTGATGAGGGACAACATACCAGTTTCTCCCAGCCCAGGACCATTGATGAGGGACAACATGCCAGTTTCTCCCAGCCCAGGACCATTAATGAGGGACAACATGCCAGTTTCTCCCAGCAGGACCATTGATGAGGGACAACAAG
>JANPWX010000608.1:139449-155436 GCA_024734555.1 Trochalopteron elliotii | reverse complement strand
AGAAAACAAATTACTTGCTAAAATGTAGGGCTGGACATGTTTCCGTGATGTCAGACCTAGAGGAGGTGAGCAAAGCTTGGGAAGAAGGATGTGCCTCTGATAGCAGACATGAGGAATGCAGGATTTATGGGCCACAAGGACATTTGGCAGAACCCCCAAGATAAGGAAGAAACTAATAAAAGTAACTGTGCAGAATGAGCTCCCACAGGGGAAAGAGGGAATTCCAGGAGAGCAGGTCGTGACCAGCAGCTCCAAAACCCCACCGACCCAAAAGAAGAGGAACACCGAGCATGGAATGAGCAGGAGAAGCCAGAGAATCATTAACCAACAGGTGACAGAGCAGTAATTAATAAGAGAGCTGTGTAACTTGTAGCCAGTGAACATGAATACCTTTGTTTGCATCATGCACAGCCTCCCCTCAGCAGGACACAGCTCAGCCCGAAGAGAGCACTTGGATTTTGTTCAGCCTCAGCTCCAGCCTGGAGAAGCACATTTTATAATGCACTAATAAATAAACATGAGCTGTGTCTGAACTGACAATGTTTTTCAACACAAAAAACTGGGAGCACCTCCTCAACACCTTTGAAAGTCAGAGTGGGGAAATCCAAGCCAACCCAATGTGTATCTAATAAAGAATATTTATTTTCTAATACTGTGTATTTGTTCTGCCTCTAAAAGTCAAATACAAAATCTCAGCTATCACTAATCACGTGTTGCTTGCAAATTAAGTCCAAATATTAAATGTCAGTTTTCTTCATCAAGCCACTGACTAATTAATGGCAGGTTTTAAGTGGCATTACCACACCAAGCACCTTGGCAGAGCATTTAACCGGCAAGATTAAACACAGGTCCTCTCCTGACTTTGATTTCAGGTGTGCCAGGGCCTCTCCACCCTCACAGACAGGAATTCCTTCCCAAGATCCCATCCAACGCTGCCCTCTGGCAGTGGGAAGCCATTCCCTGTGTCCTGTCCCTCCATCCCCAGTCCCTCTCCAGCTCTCCTGGAGCCCCTTGAGGCCCTGGCAGGGGCTCTGAGCTCCCCCTGGAGCCTTCTCCTCTCCAGGTGAGCCCCCCCAGCTCTCCCAGCGCTGCTCCGGGGCAGAGGGGCTCCGGCAGTGGGAACAGGGGCCGCAGGCTGAAGCTCCTGCGGGCACAGCTTTTCTGTGCACACCAGACGAGGGCAGGAGAGCCGTGAGTCCCCCGGGGCTGTCCCCCTCTCCAGCCCCAGCTCCCACAGCCCGGCACATGTGGGCAGGGACTTGCAGCCCAGCAGACCTGCACTGTAATGCCAGCTCATCTGGGCACATTTTTAACTAATCCCACCTCGTTTGCCACTTTTCCAGGGCCTCGGCGTGTAATGGGTGAGACTCATTAGTCATCTGACAGTTCCAGTTACTCTGCACATCAAGCCCCATCTCTTCATTTGCATTCCCAGACTGTTGTGCCAAGCCCATGTGCTGGTTGTCCCCCTCCACCTACTCACTGCTAATTTGGGAGCTGCTATTTTTGTCCCACGGTGATTGTGTGCATAAAAAGTTCCAACATTTCCTCTAAAATGTTTTTGAAGGAAGCAGAAGATGGGCCAGAGCTGAAAATTCCCCCTGCTACACATCAATTGCCCAACATCAGCAAACCTTGTTTTCAGGGAATGTAGGAGGAGTAAAACCCCTTCCTAGGAAAATCCTGAGTTTATGAACGATTGAGCTGCACAAAGGAGAGTTGTTTCTGACAGGGGCACACAGGAGCAGCTCAGTCAGAAAGAAACAATTTGGCGACTCTCAATGAACAGAGTAAAACTTAACTGCAAGAGTGGCAATTCCTTGATTGGAAACACGGCACAGCATTCCTCATGGAACAATCTGTATGGAGGAGGAAAGCTCAGAAGCAAAGTTCTGTCTCTGCTGCACACATTCCACTTGTTAAATTTTGTAAATACAGCTTTTTTTCTCTTTGCAATGTACGTTGTGGTATTTCTCCTCCACACAAAAGAATGCTCTTGCTCCGGAGCAGTGCACGCCTGTACCTGAGAGACAGGAACCACAGGGGATATTTCAAGTGGGAAAGTGGAAAAAGAGGTTTTAAAAAAAAAAAAATTTGAGGAAACTGTTCTTTGAAAAATAGTGGTAGACTGTGACCAGTACAAACCAGGCTGTCCAAACTGGTTTGAGTTAGGTCTTGTTCTGTACTGGTGAAACACTCCCTTTCCTGTCAGATTTCCCTGTAGCTTACAGGAGATGTTCACCGCAACCCAGAAACTGTTGCCTTATTTTTGTCTTTGAAAACAGGAACGACATTGTAACAATGAAGGTTTCTGGATTTATGTAAGTGACTCAGGTTGGTTGCCAATTCCATACACAGAAAAGAAGTATTCCTGCTTAGTATGAATTTTAGCGAGGACAGTCTTGTCCCCTAAGTCCAAAATATCCATTACCCCTCATAGTTCCTTGGAGAAGCTCTCCCAGGCCTCTGTGTACTTCAAGAATCATAAAAATTCCTTCCCAGGTGTTTTTCAGCTGGTCAGGGTGCAGCAAGGCTAATAGTGGGATCACATCCTCGTGATGTGCCTGTAGGATTATGTAAAAGAGGGAATGCATTTGATGAATTATTGTCCACCTCAGCCTGTCTTTTGAGAAAGGCTGTTATCTGTGTTCACTGCCGCTGTGGGTGAAGTGGTCTGTGAAATCAGAGTTCTCTGGATAATGGCAGAGCCAGAGCTTTCCCAGGGGGATTGCTGCTCATCCCATAGGACACACACGAGGCAGGCAAGAGCCTTGGCTTCCAATCCTGTTTGTTGTCAGCTTATTCTATTAAAGTCTTGCTTTCAATGTCAGTGCTAATTTCAGCAAATCCCAGAATGGTTCCAGTTAGGAGGGGGCTTAAAGCCAATCCCATTCCACCCTCTGCCATGGCAGGGACACCTTTCCCTGTCCCAGGCTGCTCCAAGCCCCAGTGTCCAACCTGGCCTTGGGCACTGCCAGGGATCCAGGGGCAGCCACAGCTGCTCTGGGCAATTCATTCCAGTCCCTCCCCACCCTCCCAGGCAGGAATTCCTTCCCTCTATCCCATCCATCCCTGCCCCGTGGCAGTGGGAAGTTCAGTCTCTCCCAGCCTGTGTTTGTCCTTGGCATTGCCCCCAGCCAGGTGCAGCAGCTGCCCTTGGCTTTATTGACCATCACGAGGTTGTCACAGTGCCACCTCTGCAGCCCATCCAGGTGCCTCTGGATCCCTTCCCTCACAGAGCTGGGTGTCATCAGTCCCACTGTCCTTGTCACCAGCAAAGACATCAAATAGTTCTCCCACAGGAGAACATTTGGGCCTAATGACCTCAAGGGACTTTTCCAACCTAAACAATTCCATGATTCTATGCCCATGAGACATATGGAGGTACACAGCTGCTTGTGAAAGGCAAAGGAGAGAGTACCCCCACCCCTCCTGGCTAAATCATTAGCCCAGAGCTTTTCTTCCTCAAATATTAATGTTTTCCTGATTACCTGCTGCTTATGGGAAGGTGCCTGTGCCTGTGCACTCCCCTGAATAATTAATTTAAAATATTAAAGCCACACAGAAGTGAGATTTTACTTAACTGTGGGTTATAGTGTGGTCTGTCCAATGCCATCCTTGCCCAGTGAGAGAAGCTCTGGGAAGCATTCCCAGCATCCTAGTGCTTTGGAGATAGCAGTGTGGGGAGCAAAACCAGTGTGGAGTTGTTAGAGACCATCTTCTCCCACGTGTGTGTCAGTGTGGAGTGGGGAAGGAAGGCAGGAGTTGCAGGGAGGAGCAGGAGGCAGGGTGAGAAGCAGGTCAATGAGCTGCCCTCCAATTTATCTGTATTTGGGAGCAACACTCAGCAGCATTTCTTCTGCAGGGCCTGTGAGCAACGGGGTCGCTGCCTTGCCTCCAAATAAACAAATTAAACCAACAGTGCAGACCTGGGCCCTTTGCACTCCTGCTACCTGTGGTGCCATTCACTTTAAAGCCCTTTTTGCCCAGACAGATCGGTTTCATGATCATGGATTGGGTTTTCCCCCCACAAACACGAGTCCTTATCCCCCTGTTTTTATTGCAGTCTATGCAAGGTGCTGTAAAAAGATCTGCTCTGTCCCCAGAGGAATCAGAGCAATTATTTCTACCCATGTGAAAGCTTTTGGATCCTTTTCCAGGCTAGTTGTTTTCAACCCTGGCAAGACAGATTCTCTCTTCCACAAAACTATGAGCTATCCTCCACAGTTCCTTTGGGACACGGAAGGAGGTTTTTGTTTTGTTGGTTTTTTTTTCTTTCCCCAGTTTATGTTGCCACACAATCCAAGATTCATCAAGGTACCCAATTTACAAGCCTAGATGGAAAAGGACATTTATTTTTGTGGAGCTGATCAGCCTGCATCATTGATTCCCTTTGCTTCCTCAGACCCCTTACTCATGAAGGAATCTTACCTTTTTTTGGTTGTTGTTGCCCCTTCCGATTTTGCAGCATTTTCCCGAAGGAAAGCCCAGGTGGGAGGGAGAGCGAGCCCACAAACCTGGAGCACTGGCGCCGTCCCGTGGCCTTCACTGGCAATTGCAGCGCTAATAAACCCCGCACACAAAGCATTAAACATTAAGCGCAACAAACATTAAACTCTAAACTCTTCCCCCCACACTGTTTGCCGTCACTCACACTGGGGTTTTTTGTCCTCAGCAGAGCCCACACTGAACCTGAAAAAACGCAAGATACAACAAGTTGGTTCCAGTTTGTGTTAAGCACATTTTTCCTTTCCTACCTCTGTTTTCTGGAGAAACTGTCCTCCAGAGTTCAGTCTCTGAAGTAACACCCAAAAATGTACATGTTCAGGGTTACCTTGTGGCTCTCCACGGCTCCCTGCCAGGGGGTGCGGCCGGGGACCGTGAGGATCAGGGGCAGGACAAGAGGAAAGGGGCCATGAGGCTGCAGTGAGGAGGATTTGGCTCTGGAGAGGTGCCTGGCACACCGGAGCAGGGCTGCACCCCCTGCCCGTGCCCAGCAGCTCCTTCCGTCTCCCCGACCTCCCGGCAGAGCTGCACCTGGAGCTGTGCCTTAAGCACGGCGTGTCGGAGAGATCCTGGCCAGGAAAAATCCCTGCTGCCCACAGCGTGGTTTAGGTGGGATCATGGCGACAGGCAGGGATTAGGGAATAAGGGAATAAGGGAATAAGGGAATAAGGGAATAAGGGAATAAGGGAATAAGCACACGTGCAGTCAGTGCTGCCCCTGCTCCAGCTGCGGACACGGCGGCACTGCCAAGCCTGGCACTGCCGAGGCTGTGACACGCTGGCTGCCAGCCAGGGACTGTCAGGAGCCTTAAACTCTCTCACCAGGGCCACGTGCCCGCCTGGATTCCCCAGACTGCCGGGCCTGGATGTGGTTCAGCACAGACACAGGTTCTGGACGTGCCGCAGCCTTTTCCGGAGCAGCGACAGAGCCTGGCCCTGGCAGAGCCCACAGCCGGGGTTTGAGGTCTCTCCACACAGCTCAGCCCGGACGGGAACTTCTGCTCCTGCCTCCAGCCCAGCAGTCACAGCCCGCCCCCGGCCCTGCAGATACACAGGAGTGCTCTGAGCACATTTTGGAAAGGTGTTCCAGCCGCAGGAGCCCGCAGGGACGGTGGCTGCCAGGGATGCAAAGTCTGTAGGCTGCCCCCTGCAGCGCCCTTCAGCCCTTTGGCATGGCTGGAGACTGCAGAAAACCTCCACACAGATGTGGAGCACATAAATATTGATGAATAAATACTCCACAGGAGTATCTATCCACAGGAAACTGCAGGAAAATACGGGGCTGGTGCATTTTCCAGCTGCATCTCCAGTTATTAATTGCTTGTATGAAACCAGCACCCCAAAGCCTCGTTTTACTGGCAGCCCTACAAACCCAGCATGGTGCTTGTGAAGGAGCTCACCCACTCCCCGACCATCCAGAGCTCCCAGAGAAGAAACCACGTGTTTAAAACTCCAGATGAAATCACATCTTTGTTATTCTGGACACCTGCATTTTATATTCTGTTTGTCCTTCCTGCTTCCCTGCAGAAACAGGGTAGTTTGCCCGGTTGTAGCATTTATTTTCCAATTGCATTATTAATTAGCATTTTCCCTGTGGTTTTGTACTTTGCATTTCAAGGATTACACAACACAGCTGAGTTAAATCCAGGCCACCTCACCCTTGGGTGTCCTGACACCTGCTGTACCACTAAACTGTGCATGTGGCAAAAATGAGAGTGCAGGGCAGTTTGTGTCTGAAATAAATCCAAATGAAGCCCCCTGGATCTTACCTCTGGCACAGGCTCACGTGGGCTGGGATTTGCAAAGTTAGTTGTTAGTGTTGTAAGAACTTTCACAAATAAAAACCTGGCAATAAAATCTAAGACCAGACTTGTCTTTCTCATCACTGTGAATGAAATCCTTTCCCAGTCATTATATATAAAGCATGAGAAGATACAAGGTTTCTCTTTACTTTATTGATTTTTTACCCAAGTTGACATTTTAAAATATATATCCGATAAATATATCTCTATATTTATACACAGACACACAGTGTTTTGGTTGCATTCCTTTAGGCGCCTTTCAGTGGCTAAAACAACATTCCTGAGTGCATAAACATTTTGAGAAACTCTCATTCAAAAAAACAAAAAGAAACAAGGTTTTTCAGATGTGCTTTCTGGGCAATATTTTTGTCTTTGGTCACTTTCAGGAGGAATGTTTCCATGCTGTAGTTAACAGCTTAGAAACCATTTATAACTCCAGCTGAGTTTCAGTTTGATTGCACTCATCCCCCTGTGCTGCAGCAGCAGCTCCCATAAAGCCTTCGGCAGATTGTTGTTTCTGCAAACGCAGGGCAATCCTCGGAATCCCTATTTCCATCCATCCTGGCTTTCCTGGCTTTGTGGTCCCAGTTTCCAGGGGGAAGCAAGCCCAGGCTTTGGTACTGTGTGGAACATTTGGTGAATGTGAACTGGCAAGAACAGCAGAAATATTACAAATAATTAACCCCTCAGCGGGCAGACTTTGGGCAGCCGCGGTGCCCTGGCAGGGGTGCAGCTCGCACCCCACGCCGGGTACAAAGTTCTTCACCAACGTTTACACAACCTCTCCTCGGAGGCTCGTGTTTCAGGTTTGCTCAGCTCGGGGAGCAGCGGAGGGCGAGGGACTGGCAGCACAAAGATTAGCTCAGCTCAGCTGCCGGTGAATGTTGGTGTTAATCTTGCCCGTTCCATGCAAAGGCTTCCCCGCTGACACGGTTTAATGACACGGACACCGCGGTTATCAGCAGCGCTTCCCCTCATTCCGGCGGCAGGCTTTCCACGGGGGAGCCGCCGGTTTGTAGGGAAACAATAATTGCCACAGCTCGTTTCACCTTGAAAGCGCCACACAAGCACAAACTCAGTGAATGCCCTGTGCCAGCACCGCCCGGGGGAAGGGAGGGGAGGTGATAATGACACACAGAGTCTTGCTCAGGACATAACTCCAGCAGCCCAGAGTGAGATGGACATTCCACTCTTAGTTCAACTCCGTGGTTTTCCCAGGGAATCATCACAAGCAAGAAATACGATATATTTGCACCAGATGGTTGCCACGGGAAATACAAATCTCGAAATTTCCTCTTATTTTTTAACTCATATAAAATCTCACTGAGAAATTGCTCCCTCAAGGGCTTTATCCTTGTTCTGGGCCACCTTTTTACAGGACCTAGGGGTTAGGATTGTTTGTTACTTTGTCACATTTTGCTGAGAAGTTCATTAGTTCAAAAGTTCATTAACGTTTCTCTTATGTTGCTGTTAACCTGCATCACCCAGCAGTTATTTCATCGGCCTTTAAACTGGCAGATTATGCTCTTTCTCTTCTGTCCTCTCTGCTCTGACTGATACTCCAAATAACAAGATAATCACGTCACCATTTGATGTGACAGGGTGGAATGATGATTTTTGTGCTGTCAAACACCCCACTCAGCTGCACTGGGGAGGTGGATTTTCTCACCTACTGGCGAGATTAAAGAAAATAAAGGAGTTAAAAAGAAGTATGTGGGAGAAAACAGCAAAAAACGCTTCCCTGGCTTCTTGATGTGAATGAGCACACCAGTAACTGATACTTTGGTATTTCTATTGTACTTGTGAAAGAAAAGGATCGTGGAGAACACTCTCAAGGCTGTGACCGGTGTAAGATTACTGACCTCCTTCTGCAGGAATTCTTGTGTTAGTCCTTGAAATCCCCACCTCTGCGGGGTGTCCCTGGACAGGACAGCTTTGTCAGCTGAGTTCTGCCCAACTGGGGCACCCCAGGAGTCCTGACACCCCTTACTAACGCCTCCAGTCTCTGAAATTACTTCGGGTTACTTCACTTCAGCTATGAAGAAACCTGACACGTCTGGCTCTGGTCCATCCGTTTGTGTCACATTTGTGTAAGGGCATGAAGGAGGGCAGATCTTGGAGCTTCCAGGGAGGAAGCAATAAACCTGATGAAAAGATCAGGGCAGGTTCGGAGATCAGAATAAAAGAGAAAGCCCTGCACAAGAGGGCCCTGAGGGGTGGGATGAGTGACAAGGGAAGTAAAATGAGACATTACCATCTAAAAAAAATTTAGAAACCTCTTTAAATCAAACAAGGGCCACCTCGAGGGCACTGGAACCTCTCCTCCCGATGGAGCGAGGCTCAGGGCGCTGCTGTTGTTCCACAAGTACGGACCTGTTTCCTCACCAGTTATTGAATCTCCTCTCCAGGCACTTCAGGACTGACTCCATCTCACGCTGCCAAGGTGCCTCCTAGATAGGAAGCTCTGCCTGGCTCTCGTCCCAGCATCTTTCCAGGGTTAAACTACAAAGCCCAGCGTGTCCTTTGGACAAACAAGTCTCCGTGTATTTGTGTGGATCAAGTTTTTTTCACCTGATTTGGTGTCCTCAAGCAAACAAATCTCTGTTTCAGTAATGTCACCTGAACCATGACTTAGCTGTTTTGTATGAGCCTGATGTGTGAAACAACCACAACCTCTCTGCACCCTTCCCTGGCCTAATGAGGCCCCAAACAAGTGACTGAAAACTACCTGGGCTTTAAGTAATTTATACCTCAGTCATAGAGATCAATAAAAAACCCCGTGGGCAGCGGAGAAGGGGGGATTCTGCCCCTCTGCCCTGCTCAGGTGAGACATCCTCTGCAGAAGGATGTGGAGCTGCTGGAGAGTCCAGAGGGAGAATGGTTTCAAACTGACACAGAGTGGGTGTAGGTTGGATATCGGGAAGGAATTGTTCCCTGGGAGGGTGGTGAGGCTCTGGCTGGCACAGGGTGCTCAGAGAAGCTGTGGCTGCTCCTGGATCCCTGGCAGCGTCCGAGGCCAGGCTGGACGGGGCTTAGACCAGCCTGGGACAGTGGAAGGCGTCCCTGCCCATGGAATGGGTGAATCTGAATGAGTTTAACGTCCCCCCCCCCCCAACCCAAACCTTTCCGCGATTGTCTGAAGTCCCAGCTACTCCAAAATCTGTGAATCTGATTTAAGTTCAAAACACCCTCAGGGCAGAGCAGCTCTCCTGAAACGCGGAGCTGCTCAGGGGCAGCCTCACAACCGCGTTCCGGGCTGGGAGGAGAGCGGAGCATCCGCCCCAGCGCGGCCGCAGCCGCGGCAGGAGGGGAGCGAGGAGAAGGGGCAGCGCGGGGAAACAGCGCTGCTGCTCGTCCCCACGCCACGGCCGGGGACAAAGCTGAGAGCCGTGCCGTGAGCAGCATCTCCCTCTCCGGTCCTTCTCCGCTCCCTCTGGATCCTTCCCGGTCCCCGTCCCGGTCCCGGTCCCCGTTATGCACCTCCGGCCGCCAGAGGGCGCCTGCCGCCGCCGCTGGCCCCGCCGCTGGCCCCGCCTCTCCCACCTCCCCGCCCCGCAATTGGCTGAACCGCGCGCGCTACGCAGCGCGATTGGCCGCGGCGCCGGAGGCCCGCCCTATATAAAGGGAGGGGAGGGCAGGGCCTGTCGGCAGTTCGCGGGCGCTGCGGGTGGGGAGAAAATGGCGGCGGTGCGTGCCGTGTGCGTGATGCGGGGCGAGGGGGCTGTGCAGGGCGTCATCCACTTCGAGCAGCAGGTGAGGGCACGGCCGGGCCGCCGAGACCCCCCCGACGGGTGCGAAGCCCCCCGGATCTCCCTCCTCAGCCTCCTCCCCGTGGCCAGCGGGGCGGGAGGGACCCGCGGCGGGCTCAGTTCGAGGGCACTGCGGTTCCAAATGGCCGCGGCCCTGGGGAGCTGCGCCGTCCCTTGCGATCGGCCGAGGAGCTGCGGAGTCACTCGCGCTCCCCTCTGAACGTACGGGATCTTTCCGGAAGGCCCCATCGGATAACGGGTACTCCCTGCGCTTAGCGATAAAACACGGGAAGGATTGTGTTTGAGGGCGTTAAACGAACACAAACATGCTGGACAGTGCTGTCGTGGGCTCGTGGCCGGGCCTCCAGTGCTTTCTGTCACCTTCGTTTGACACGGAGCCGTGTAATGCCAAAGTCCTTGTGGTGATAAATCCTCTCCTTTGAAGGGTACTGGGCCGGTGAAAGTCACTGGGAAAATCACTGGATTGGCCGATGGAGAGCACGGCTTCCACGTCCACGAGTTCGGCGACAACACCAATGGTAAGATGTCCCTCCAGGCCTGGGGGTCACGGCTGGAAGGCGGCTGCTCAGCTCTAAAGAGCTGCTGGTGGTGTTGAAGCAGCAGCTTGGGTCTCACGGCTGCAAATCTGTGTGAGGAAATCGTGACGTTTCCCGAGGAATTGTTTCCTGGATAATACTCTGAGCGTGTTGAGGCTGGTGGTCAAGATCTGACATACCAAGCACTCACCTGAACGCTTGGATAACCCAGCGTTATGAAATAAGGAAGCTTCTGGCTGAGCCTGGCACTTGTAAGTCTGTAGTAGGTGATTTATGTCCGCGGGATTAGCAGGGCACGGCACGGGAGAGGAGCTGTTTGCTGTCGCTGGGAGCGGTGTGGGAGCAGCGGGATTTATCCCGGGATCGTGCTCTGATGCTGTGCTGTGTTCCAGGGTGCACCAGTGCCGGCCCCCACTTCAACCCAGAGGGGAAACAGCACGGGGGGCCCAGCGATGCCGAGAGGTGAGTCCAGGGCATGGACACTGCTGGGGGCTCGGGACGTGCCAGAAAACCCCTGGTAATTCCTGCAAGGTTCCCGGAGTCACTGAGCCGCCCTTCGGTAACTCCAGCAGTTAGTTGCTCTGAGAGTGTGGTGTGAAATACCCTCCTGGGGGCATTTTGGGAGGAGGGGGCAGCGAGGGCCTGCTGCCCGTGCCGGGTATCTGTACCTCAGTGGGATGTGAGACCCGGCTGTTCCCTGGGCAGCTCCCACAGCCCGGTTCCCTTGGGCGGGTGCCAGAGGAAGTGGTGTGGCCGTGTGGGGGAGCAGGGCTCGGGCAGCCCGGCCTTGCACAGGGACCGGCCTTGGAACGCTGCCCCTGTGGCCGATCGATCCCACCTGAGGCACGGCCCGGGCAGAGCCGCTGCTGGACCTGGGCCAGCCCCTGCATGACACAGCATGAAACGCCCGTGTCAGGCCCTGGGCTGCTCGGGGATAAAGGTTGGGAGTGCACCGACATTGTGGCTTCTGCAGCCTCGGCAGATCCTGGTCCTGCTCCTGCTGTGGGCAGGGGAATTCCTTAGGAGAGCTGCAAGAAGTGGATCGTGCTTTATCAGCGCACAGAAACAATTGGACCAAAGCTTCCTGGAAGCTTAAATCAAGCAAATTTCTCTGGGGAGAGCTGCCATTAACCCAGTTTTACAGGACTTGGTTAAAACAAGGAATTTGTGTAAAAAGCTGGTGGTCAGCCCTGGGCTGGCTGAGCTGGTCACGCAGCAGGGATGTGTCAGTATTCCAGGTTCTGAATCTGGCCAGAGGAGCCTGACAGAACAACAGCAGCTGCATTTTGAGTGAATGGTGTGCAGGACACAGCACACCAGAATGTCCAGGAGTCCTGTGAAAATTCCACTGCTCCAGGCTCAGTTCTCCAGGGCAGCCTTAGCAGATACATATCTCTGATAGAAGCTGTGTGGGAGAGCAGTATGCCAAGTGATGGGGCAATGCCAAAGTGGAATAATCATCCCTGGTACTGCCTGGAACTGAGCAGCTCCTGCATTGCCTTTGACCTGCTGCCTGACAAACTGCTTTTCCTAATCCTCCTTAAACCAAAAGCCTGCAGCTGCCTCTGGAATAGCAGAGCTGTCATGGACAGCAAAAGCTCTGAGAACAGCGTTCCACCAAGTCTGCAGGAAAGGTTGTTCCAGTGGATTTGGGAGCCTTTGTTATGTTGTAACATAAACTCCCAGGGTGCCCTTGGAAGAGCTGAGTTTGCTGTGTTTGTGTGCAGGCACGTGGGAGACCTGGGCAATGTGACTGCCAAGGGAGGCGTGGCCGAGGTGGAGATCCAGGACTCGGTCATTTCCCTGTCGGGACCACACTGCATCATCGGCCGCACCATGGTGGTGAGTGCTGAGCGCCTTGGGGAGCTCCAGAGCAGGGACAGGGCATTGACAGCCATCCCTCCGTGTCTTAGCCTGGCACTTCCCTGCCATGAGCCCTGATTCCCTGCCAGCCTTCCCGAGATGTCCCTCCCTAACGCTGCCCCTTCCTGCTGCGGGTGCCCGAATCACCCTGCTCCGCTTGGGAGTTTTCAGCGTGGCTGCCGGGAGCAGGGAGGGCTGGATCCACAGTGGGCTCAGTTAAGGTCCCAATTCTGTTGCAGGTGCACGAGAAGCGGGATGACCTGGGCAGAGGGGGAGATAACGAGAGCAAGTTAACTGGGAACGCAGGCCCACGCCTGGCCTGCGGAGTGATCGGGATTGCCAAGAGCTAAGTGTGGAACCTGCAGGGCTCCTCCATTGTTGCTCTTGCCCTTCCTCCTGCAAGCTCAACACCTGTCATTGATCTCCTGCTCCTCTGCATCCCAGGCAGCACTCACGCTGAAGACTGACCGAGTTTTGTATGATGTACATTGAATTAAAGTGTCCCTGATGGAACGGCTCTGTGGTCTCTGCTCACCTCCTGCTGTCACCATTCCATGTCACATCCCTGCTCTGAGGGAAGATGTGAGCAGTGCTCCTGTCCCAGGCCACAGATGAGCCCCAGGTGCTCTGGCAAAGAGCAGCAGCCCCTGGGTGTGTCAGGGCTTCCTCCTGGGGCAGGGGCAGCATTTGTAGTCTTCAAACTTGTGTAATAAATGTTCTGGGCAGATACACCTGGGTCTGGCTGTCTGTGAACAGGGAACCACCCCAAAGCTGCGCCTGCTGGGCAAGGGGGCCTGGGCTCTTCAGCAGGTGGGTGGTTAAATTCCATCCAGCAGGATTCCAGACTGTCCCAGGAGTGAGCACTGTGTGCCATGCCAGCCTCTGTTCTGGTGTGTCCTGAAACAGCTTTCAGGGACTCTCTTAATAGAGAAAATGCGTCATTTTAATGAGGACTTACATCAGTGTTCCTTTCTTCTGTACTTCAGGGTATTGATGGAAGGAGCAGGCTGTAGTTCTAGGTAACCCCATGCCCCTGGGGCACATGACTAAGGGAACTGGGTGGTAGAGCAGGAATACTGTAAAAATGCTTTCAACTTACGTTCCCTGTTGCTGCCAGACCACTGTGTGAGTCTTCACCTCCCTGTGCCTCTTCCAGAGGGTTGGGACTGCTGCTGCTGCTGTCAGGGTTGTGCACAGGCACTGCTGCAGAAGGTGCTAAAGAGCTGTTCCAGTTTTCCAGGCTTTGCTTTCAAATCCCTACTGAGGCAGAGAACAGGGGTGGGATTTGTGTGAACACAGCAGCCTTGTGTCTCTCCTTGTCTCCAGCTCTTTAAGGAGGTGTTCTAAGTGAAACAAACCCTCCCTCCTTACAGAGCTGGGACAGCTTTTTCCAAGGCTCAAACCTCGATGTGTGGGACAAGAGAACGTCCCAAGGGCCCAGCAGGAAACAACCAGTGAGGACACGAGTTTTAACACATGGAAGTTGAGGTCACTACAATCTGTAAACAGGTTCTTTCTCTCTTTATTCTGCTATTGCAAGAACATAAAAATAGATGTCCTCTCCCCAGTCCAGAGCTCCACAGTGGCTCTCCCACCCTCTCCCTCCCCCAGAGACAATTCCCTCTGCCGCAGGGCAGCTGAAAAAGGACTGATGTAAGGAAGCAGCTGCCCTTTCCTTGGGGCAAAATCCCCAACTTTAAAGGTAGAACACACCTATAGCAAGGAGAAAAAAAACATTGAATATGCACAGGGTTCATACAGGTTTGCCCGGGCGCTGCTGGGGTTATGGGAGCTCTGAGCCACAGCTGAGCCCCGTGGGGTGGGCACAACTTCCCAAGGTGTCCCTGCCCTCGGCACAGCTGGCAGAACACGGGAGTGCTCTGGAGAGGAGGTGGCACAACACCCAGGAACACCAGGAGCTGCCCTCTGTCCCCAGCCCAGGGGCCAGAACCTACCTCTGGCAGGGTGAGGAGGGGCCGGCGTTCCTGAGGAGCAGCCCCGTCTCCAGGGAGGAAGGGCCACGTCCTTGTCCCAGCCCTGCCTCGAGAGCCAGGCTGGAATTTTGGTGCCTCCGAGGTCTGACTTCCCAGCAAGTACAAAAGCTGTGGAGCGGGCGCTGGCCTGCCCAGCACACACTTTGTAACGGCAGAGCAGACGGTCGGTGCCTGAAGGTGTCACTTCTTAAAAAAAGGCAAATTCAGGGCAACAGGAACCACAGAACCAATTGGGGGGGAGGGAAAAAAAAAAGCAAAGAACGGATTGCATTGCAAACACTAAAACAGTTAACTCTGCAATTAACATCTTAAAACTAACTTGTACCCGGGGTGGTCAAGTAGCTCATTAAAATGCAGCAATCTAAAACTCCAGAGGACTGTTACAAATAAAAATTCGCTTCTGTGAATCGCTACACAAACAGATGGATTTCCTTTAACAAACAGAACCAAACCAGTCTAATTTAGACTCCAGTACAGCATTAACAGTTCCAACTTTAGGCTGCTTTTCCACTTCAGTGCAGCGTAGGAAGAATAGCACACGTTAAAAGTTTGTTACGAAAATAGAGTTTATTAAAAACACATCCCTATTGTTTTGAGGAGCTTTCACCGTTACCTTTTCTTAAATTAAAAAAAAAATAGAAAGCACTTCTACTTCTGATTCGTAAACTTTTTAAAGTCAAAACTTTAAAAAAGTTACAGCAAAAATGGGTAATATTTTAATCATCTCTTCAGTATTTTATGTTACGTTGTGGCTATTTTAAATAGTAGGGAAGCAATCAAATTGCTCACGGTGCCCCGCGTGGGGGGCGCAGGGCGGAAGCGGATTTACAGCACTGTACAACTAAAGCTCGACACTCCGGGCCGGGCCCGGCCCTAGCGCGGCGCCTCCGCCGCCGAGCCCGTGTCCTTGTCCGCCTGTTCCAGGGATGAGGTAGCCTCGGGCACCGACTCCGGCGCGGCCTCCGCGCCCGCGGGCTCGGCGTCTCCCGCAGCCAGTTCTGAAACGAGTTCCGCGCCCTCCGCTTTGCCGCCGTGGGGCTCGTGGTTTTTGTCGCCTTCCGCCCTGTCCGTCACCTCCGCCTTTTCCTTGCCGCGGCTTTCTTCCTTGTCTCTGCGAGACTCCCGATCCCTGGAATCCCTCTCCCTGTCTCGGTGGCCGCTGGAGCGCCTGTTCCTGTCCTCCGAGTCCCTGTGCCGGTCGCGCTCGGGGCTGCGGCGGCCCCAGTCTCGCCTGTCGCGGCCGCCCGGCCGCTCGTGCTCCCGGTCGTCGCGGCCGCCGTAGCGCTCCCGGTCGTTCTCTCCCCGGTTCCCGAAGGATCTCCTGCCGAATCGCTCCTGGTCTCTGCTGGGCGTGAACTGCCTGTCGTTCCTGAACTGCCGCCCGTCCCTGTTCTCCTCGGGCCCGCCCCCGGGCCCGCTCCCGCCGGGGCCACCCCCGGGCCGCACGAAGTGGCCGGGCGGAGGGAAGGGCGCTTTCATTCCGTGCGGGGGAGGCATCCCGAAGCCGGCGGGGCGCG